>JAODVM010122751.1:0-15604 GCA_025400095.1 Phenganax marumi | reverse complement strand
ATATACTTATTCTTATTTATTTATATATCTATATTTACTCTATATATTTATATACATATTTATTATAGAATTCTATTCTATAATAGAATAGAATAATATATAATAGAATTATTATAATAATATTTTCAATTAATTGAGTTCTCATGAAAGTTGCAAACAACTTTCGTTTGGCTTTTGTTTCGAAATTTCTCATTTTCAAAATTGTGAGGGTGACAAAATCCAGCAGGATGAACAAAGTTTTTGAATACGAAAACTTGGTGCAATTCAGCTTTGTCCAGAAAGTTTTATAACAGCTAATAACCCATGAAGTCGGATGCCTACCTTTGAAAACGTTTTGTTACTATGTGTGTTTTCAACCTCATTCATTAAATCTTCCAGGTCATCATCGTTGCTTGATCTCTTAGGAGGACCTTGCCATTTCTTTCTCTCATTTCCCAACTTCTCTGTATTCCTCTTTTCCTTATTTCCTTCTTTTGAAAAATATTTGTTTGACTTTTCCAGCACATTGTCTAAATATGGAAGCTTGCTTCCAGTCGATTGCTCTTGGTTCGATTTTCCATATCTTCCGACCGTTACATTTCCATTCGATTTGTTCAAATTTGAGATGCCATACTCTAAAAGGCTATCGGATTCAACGTTCTTTACCGGGATTTCCCGAGCGTTGCTCCGATCCGTCGCCGACGATCGCTTATCTAGAACTTTCCCTCTGCCAGACTTTTTAGATCTAAAGGATTGCTGTAATTCGTCTTTTAAATTGTCAAAATCAAACTCATCGAATATCGAACTGGTTTTCTTTTTCAGTTGTTGAACCGGTTTGACCGGTTTTCCAGAATCGATGATTCGGCGAATTGAGCCATCGTTCACTGACTGCTTCATGCTTTGATTTTCTTTTGGGTCATCAAAATCATAATCATCGAAAAACCCACTTGCTCTCTTCGAAAGTGGCTTAACCGGTTTTCCAGCTTCGCTAATCCGTCGGATATCATCGGGTTTTTTCGCCGATGTTCGTGGGTTGACTTTGGTCGACGGTAGGTCAACGCCCACCATAAAATAGGGGTAGCGTAGACTTTGGGCAGCGTTGGGTCTCTTCTGTGGGTTCCACAGTAACATATCTTTAATGATTTGGATGCCTTCTGTGCTTGCATGTGGGATGATTTGTCGGAGAGGTGTGTTCACCTGGAACAACAAGTTATGCAATTTTATGTTAAAGTGTCTTGTCGAGGTCAGGGATCGTATGTGACGGTATTGATTATATTTCTTCATATGCAAAATCTTACCATCGTTGGAAACTTGAAATTCATAGCAGAAGCGAGTTTATATCCTTCCGCCCAGTCATCCTAGATATAATATTCGGTTTTAGTGATCACTTGAGGATGTAGGGTCTCACTATGATGAATAATATTGTCTAGGTTTATGTGAAGGTTGTAGTAAAATGGTCAAGAGTAATGCAAAGTAAATGAACAAAAGCAGCGAGCACCAGACACATTGTGTACTTGTCCAACTAAACTACGAACCATCATGATATAATTGTGGTGATATCATGTAGTTAATTTTCCAGACACAAATGCTGGACATGGAGCATGACTTATTGCTGAAAGTTTGATTAAAGTAGATTTTAGAGTACATGCAAATTTTTTCTATAATAAATACTGCATGCCTTAGAAGGTGTGCCAAGGACAGAACAAATTTTATAAATCTCATCAATTTCACTGTTTCCAGGAAAGAGAGGTCGCAAGGTGTATATCTCCGCCATGATGCAGCCACATGCCCAAATGTCAATAGGAGAACTATAGTTTGTTGATCTGAGAAGAACTTCTGGTGCACGATACCTGGAAAGTTTAAAGGTCTGTCAGTATACGTACTAGAATAAATTGTTGAATTGTCTATATCAAAGTCAGGGATTATACATATGTACTTATAATATTTGAGTCATTTCAAGTATCTACCAAGGTCAACAATTGTTGATATATGAATGATACAAAGGTCAGGGATTGTTCATACTAAATGACATTTGAGTCATTTATGCAAATGATTATTTGAATTACCATCTTGTTGAGACATAATCTGTAAAAGGAGGTCTTGATCTGATCTCTCTTGCCAAGCCAAAATCTGCAATCTTTACTTGTTCTGGACCACTGCATAATAAGTTCTCAGGCTTGATATCTCGATGAAAATACCCTGAATACACAATTTCTTTTGTTTAACAAATTGGAACTTTCAGTTACTCTGCATAGAAGAGCATAGTAGAGAGTGCAGTACGGTACAGCAGGGAAGTATGTGCTGTGTGCATAAATTTGATGCATTAATGCACCTTTTTCATGTAAAACAAAGACAGTTCATTGTTTGTGTGGGATGAAATATCCTATTTGATGCAAATTTTATTTTGATATCCCCTTGAAAACTGTCACAGTATAAACTTCAATTAACAGTTACTACCATGGTTACTCATAGTACATACTATATAAATATTCAAACTGCTTCGCATATTACAATTAAAAGATATAATGGAGTCATATCGTCCCGCAAATAGAGCATAATTATTATCAAGTAGTCGTTGGTTACATGTATGTTACTACTAAACCAGGAAGGAGAGCTTGTAAAGTCTAGCTCAATTATACTAACCATGTTTATGCATGAAACTCATTCCTTGTAAAATCTGGTACATGATATTTCTCACAGTTTGCTCTGGCAAATATCGATCCCTTTGGAGGGAAAACAGCATATTAAATCATAAGGTAATAAAGTACTGGAGCACGTGGCCTTGTCATGCAATGGGTCAGCTTTTGCAATAGTTTGACAATGCTGATACATCTAAACTATGCATATAGCCACAGCTACTTAATAACAAATCTGTGTTGCACCTATTTTTGATCATTTGGTATAAATTTTCCCTCATGTACTCGAAAACAAAGTAGAGTTGATCATTTTCACGAATCACTTCTTTCAATTTGACCACATTTGCATGATTCAGCTTTCGTAAAGACTGCAAAGAGAACAGTATGAGTACAGTGTGCCATTCAGTGCCACTTGAAATTGTAATAATAAACAACGTTATTTCTCTTACTTTGACTTCTCGTAGATTGACACACTCATCCCAAGAATAGTATTTCCTTTTCATTCTAAGAAATTGAACATTTTATTGTTATATCCACTTTCCCAGGGACTGGGCTTGCAGTTATTTTCAGCCTAACTAGTTCTCGCCCATTAACCTTTTAAGGCCTTGAAAATGCTCTTTCATTCTTTGTTCATTCTTTGTGTTTATACTTTGTTATAGTGGTGTCTGAGATACCAGACAATGAGTGATAATAAAGAGCACAAAGGTACTGTGGATACAAGGTAACCCTTTAAATATTGTTTATACCGTTGAGTGGCAATAGTCCTCCGTACACTCTGCTCTGTCCAACACCGCATGACTGTACTCGTCAAAGTAAGACTCTTGAAAACACCGATGAACAACAATGCACCCCAGTGTTCCCTACTTTACTATTTTACTCCCATATTTACTGTGTTACTCCATCAAATCCTTGACAATTTTACTTGTGAAATGGAGCCTTGCTTCTTAATCAGTTAGTAACTAAACTTATAGACAAGCAACTTGTCAAGGCTAAGAGAGGTTAATTGTCTTTCTCAATACTTGGTAAAACAGCACCGGCCTTAAGTGAAAATACAACAAAGTAAATTGGAATTAAAAATGTGGATAATATATATTTAGAAAGTCACTTGACTATATTTTTTATATTAATTTAAAGATAGTCTTGGGCCCAGTATAATATGCCATTAATGTATTAGCATGTAATGGAGCGCAGAGCACTGTACTGTTTTGTTTTGCCTAATACCAGACACTTTTTGTTCGTCAAAGAGACTCTTCTATCTTAATGGGTTTATTTGCCTGCCAAACTATCTGATAAGGTCTGTTGTTAACTTATTAAGATGCAATACGCCAAGTCCTTCCTACTTTGCTATTTTACTGAGTTTATCATCGGAAGATTTCACTTATCAAGAAGAGACTCATGCATTTTTGTTAAAGTAAAGTTTTTATCGCGCTAAAACACGAGTATATTACATAATACCGCAAAAGAACAGAAAAATTAATCAGGTTAATAATTGATGTAGCACAATGTTTCTCACGTTCTCACCGTTTTATCGCCACATTCTCGCCAGTTTCACAGTTTCTTGCTAACGTCACAGAACCATAGGTTCCATCGCCAAGACTTTTGATGGTCTGGTAGCGTTTCATTTCGCTTTTTGAGCCAAAATATATAAGAAAACTTCGTCAATTAGACTTCCGCGGTGATGATTATTTGAGTCGGGTTGCATTGGCAAGAATTACGATCCACAGCTGCCATTACATTGCTACAATACACGACAGACACAATACTTTAAAAAACTACGACATTAAGCTGACGAACAGTAAAGTAAGTAAACACTAGTCTATAACTCAATACACTCGCCTTGGATACGAACTTGCCTCATCACAAAACAACGGAAACGTTTATAAATCGTGCCTTAAAATGTTTGAAAGTATAACTTTAGAACTCTGTTTTACCTGTTAGCTGTAGAGAATATCCATGAGCATGGCCAGTTGAGCGAGAAAGCGAAGAATATAAGCTATTTTAGTCTCTTTGGCAAACAAATGCAAATTTTGCAAATGGCGGCTTCCCCACTGTTCTCGGTCGCATAGCAACGATGTAAACACAAGCATCAAATTGAAACACCTGCTATAAATTGTTACTGCGGAAAACGTTTACGGGGGTGTTAACCGCAGATATTACACATGGGAAGAGATACTTTCTATTCCAAACCTATTCATTCAGGATTAAAATCGTTGACGCATTTCAGTTGTTTCAAGGTCAGTGCCCGCTGATAACATGTTTCCATGAAAAGTTCATGATTTGCAAGTGAACGCAAGGGAATTTTTCTTAAAGTGTCTGACAAAACTATGATATAGCCAATACATATTGAGGTTGAATAATATTAAAAGAAAAGTTTTGGTTTATTTTAGCATTATTTTAAAGCTTTTCTCCGTCAAAACAAGTTCCAAATATAACCGAAGCTTGTCTTGTTTTGATCTATATCTTGGCCCTTTCAAAATGCATTTATTTCGACTATGTTTTGTTTTGTATTTCAAACTGTCGGCAACTTCAGATGTTACAATACAGTTAGGTTATTTCCGTTGCGCATTTGTTTGCACCTGAGCATATTTGTCACTACTTTGTCAAAACATCCGCTGTACGTTTCTCACGTTGACAAAACGGAATTAAATGCGCAAGACGTCACGATTCACAATAGTTAGAACACTGGCCAGTATCCGAAGGCGATTTTGACACCCAATCGATTGGTGGATAGACTACTCTCTAATCAATTCTCTTTCGGCAGACCTCTGTAATATCTCGAAGGGAGGGGAGGCTTAAGTATGTTTAACAACTACGTCCCACAACAACACGACGTTACAATAGAATCAGTCCGCTTGTCGTGATGTGGCTGTTACTTGGAGAAACTCGCAATATCTTAGATTATATTTATCGTCTCGGTTCCTAAGTCATATACGAAATCAAACTCTCGAAATAACCAAGAGTTGATCTTATGATCTTCTTACTATTCAATAAGAAAATCCCTCCTCAAAGTAATTGAGCAAAACCAGGTGCATTACTATGTCAAGCTTAGACCACTCTACCAGACTACGTTTCGTCGATGAAAAACTTGAACCGTATGTTGGGAAGTGAGAGTACCACTATCTATATTTTGCAATACACAATCAAGACTTTGTAACATTAAATCGACACATGCAAATGGCAAAAAGACTATATTAATTGATTATGTAGACAGTATATATTATATATTCAGTGGCCGTGACAAAGCACAAACTAAACAAACACCGTGAAACATTATTGAAGAATTTTGCCCAAGTTTTCAAACCATCAGAGACAATGGATCGGACATGGCCATTCGCCACTGAATACAACACCATCACTGAAAACGAGACTGTTGTTGGATCTTATGTGTGGTCACTCCAGTAAAATGGTCTCCTTATATTATTGAGCACTGACAGCAGACCAGAGAGCCAATATCGCCGATGAAAGTTCGGGTGGGTTGAGTGAGGCATGCCCATAAGTTGCATATTTGCATAATTTGCGCCGTGTGTGTTACAATTAGTGGTCAATTGCAAACACTATCAGATAACCTCTCCGCCCAAACGTTTTAACGTTCTTCCGCTAACAAACAAACATAAATCGAAGTCCGTCCGCCTTCCTTCGTCAACAAAATATATCATTAACACAACAGGGTGAGCAGCTTTGTTGTGGATATTGATTCTAAATTGATCCTCGTAGAAGTGTGGCTATTTTTACGAGCTGTTGGGCGTAGTTTTGTGACATGCCAATTCATGTTTTTGTTTAAAAGTTTAGCTTGAGTGGTACAATTCGTCGCATACGATTTCTGCTTATAAAGAGCTTTGAATTATCTGCGAGTGGGAAAACTTGTGCGATTAGAAGTTTTTTCCCTTTGTTTTGGCCACAATTTCTCGAAAGGCTCATTTACACAGGCGATTTTTCTCTTGTTGAACGATGTGATAGAGTGAAAAACTGGCAAATACACTTTGTTCAACAATTTTGCAAGTGCACTCGCCAGTCAACCAACTCGCTCACATACGCTAGAAGGAGAAATATCGCAGCAAAAATCGCCCGTGTAAACGGGCCTTTACTTAGTTTCAAAGTTCTTTCTTACTACCGCTCAACTGATGTTTGCAAGACGACAACGAGCTAACAGTCAGGGACGCCGGACAAGCGGTGGGGCAAGGGGGGCAATGCTACCGTAAGGGCAGTCGAAAGTGAAATTTTTGCGAATTCATCGACGAAGGGACAATATCATATATTTTCTTGTATCGCTCTGGTCATGCGCCGAACCTAATGTAAATGAGCTGAAACAAAAACTCTAGGTCATTTGCAATACGTTCGGCTCGTGACTGCAAAGAGCGACGCTTGACCTAGGCCTAACAAATGTACCAACATGTCAAACAATGTACGTTTGTGTGCTTTAGCTTAAAGTGCTAAACTTATCGTATAGGGAGCTAAAAAGTACTTGCATGTCAAATCTTTTGTCAAATCTTTGTTAAGGGCACTGTCAGTCCCCCTTGCCCCCCTTAAGAAAGGGCAAGGGCGGCGGATGCCCCACCGCGCCCCCCTTCTCCGGCGTCCCTGCTAACAGTGCCTGGTTGATAAGATTTCACTTAAAGAAAGCTAGGACCTTGCAATTTAAATATCCTGTAGAAGTGAATTTCAGCACAAATCCAGTGCCAACACGTCTGGTTTGTGTCACGTTTTCATGCGGATGTAAATGTCTAGATGCTAATAGATTAGGCGCGTAATCGCGTGCAAAGCTGTACGAGTATTTTTCGGCCCAGGTGTGTTGTATTATTCTTAGCTTGCATATACAGCTGAAATGTTTGAATGACGCATTGTCTGATGCTTGTTTTTGCTATCTGGTTTGTCTCTCTCGGCATTCTCTTGTTTTCACGACGAAGTGTAAATAAACTCGAGATAAGCAGAGAACACCGCCTTGGTAATTCAGTTCATTTGCACGTTTGACCTAACCAAAGCAATTTGTAACGAAATCTGTTACCCGAAGGCGATATTGTTTCGAATAAGATCAAGAACTGTACAACAGTTCCTCTCTTATGATCAATTGCGCTTAGAGTGAACACCTCTTGAGGTAAGAAAAGTGTGAGTTGTTTTAAGTTATATATTGACAAACTTGAAGTATCTATCGCGTGACGCAACTATACTACATCTAGAATTTGTATTTCGTTTAAGTTATTTAACACTGCATTATAAACTATTATTATTGATCTATCAAAGTTTATTTGATTAAAGTAATTGCTTTTATTATTAATTGTGTGAATTAGTCTGCGTATTAAAATCTATTTCGACGTGATTTTGATTCAGAAGTCAAAGTCAAATTTCATGACGAAGGAGTAAAGAAAGTAACAGTTGACCTGACTCGGTCACGTAAAAAGTTGCGCAGATAGTACCAAAGGTGAACGATTCGTAACAACGACATTTTGCGCAACGACGTTTGCGCTTTAGTGGAAATTTGATATTTGGCGTTGTAAGTTGTTAAAGTTGCTGGCTTAATAAATTGCAAAAATTTGCACTGTATTGCAGAGCATGGAGCTACAAATTGTGCTGCTTGACATCGGCTTTACTGATATATCAAAACTCTGTTCGCGCTGTTTCATTTGTGCGTGCCCGTGTCAGTTAGTTAAGCTATAATAGAAGGGAGTTGTACAGACATGAAACGATCCAACGTGGCTTAACTCGCTTAACAATCAATTCAAGTACTCAAGTACTTTATGATTATACAGCCGCATACCATTGTTAATGATGCTTGCCTGTTCATGTCGTAACTCATTGTTCAAATGCCATTCGATAAAGCAATACAGGTGCTTGGCAGCAAGTAGCTAAAAGTTGTGCCAACTTGCAAACAAAGGAAATTTAGCAAGAGTCATTGACGCATTTTCTTGCGAAAACGTATTGTTGGAGCAAGTGAACTAAAGCAGCTGGTATGACGGTTACACTTTTTCTACAAAAGGATTTCTGGAGTGCGAAGCAGCTGTTGAAAGTGCCGTCGTTCGTTCCATTTGCTTAGAACATTTCAGCGGGAGTGGCCATATCTATTTGATCAGTTATTTTTCATGACATGTGCTTTTCCGTTCTCAACGCAGCATGAACAATTGCTTTGAAAATGTCAGCAAACTTTCACAGCTGTTTGAAGCCTGTTTGTTAGTTACTTAACCAGACTTTCAGCCTGAATATGTCAAAGTATTGCTGGCTATTCACTTACTAAAATTATTCCAGTACGGCTAATGAAAAAGAGTTTCTAACTACGCATATATCGTTTTAGAACGCCACGAGTTGTGAGCTAACGGAAGCCAGTGATCTATGGTATCATTACGCTTATTAAGACAGCAAAACTGTTTAACAAGCTGTGTTCTGTGGAGCAAACATCGTAAACAGAGGAACACTTTTGAAAATCGAGTGGAAAAAAGTTTGAATTTTTAGCGCTCAGCTGACAAGCACAATCTATTATCGCCTGTTGGCCAAGTTTATACGGTGGAATTGTGAAGTTTAGAGTGCACTAGTCCAAGTTCGGAGATATAAAGAAGAGTGCCGTTTTTTGGTGCAAGCAACTTTGACAAATCAAATCTGAAGAAGTTATGAGGCCTACGAAAACGACGGACACCGCCGCGCGCAACAATTTGCGTAGAGGTAGCGCGGCTTTGCATATAACGCGTGCGGATATCAGAAACGAGCGCCAAGAAGGCCGGGGCGCAAATGGATATCGTCAGCGGAGTATAGACGAGTACATTCAGAGACTGAAGTTCATGTTGCCCAACATACGCACAGATGAGCGACTTGATGAATTCGAAATCTTACAACGTGTCATAGAGTATATACAGCTGTTGGAAGATGCCTTGGGGATTAGCGTTGCAGCTGTGAATGGTTGTAAAACTCGCGAGTGACGCAAACACTCAAAAATGTCAAGTTTCGCCCGCATGAATTGTATTTTTCCCACAGCCTTGTTGTCGGCCTTCATAGTGTACATGATAAATGGCTCGTCAAGAAATTCGAAAATCATTTTAAATGGTAACTGGTTTTTCGTTGTGTACCACAGAGTTGAGAAAAGTCTCGAGACTCACTTTCAGTAGAAACTGAAGTTTTGAAATAGTTCAAGAAAACTATACTTGGAAATATTGTAAAAACAAAATTGAGATTTATTTGAACATACTAAATATTTTATCGTAGTAGAAATACATAAATTAATAATTACTATTACCTGACCATGTGTACGCTGAACAATAGAGCACCCTGACGTGGCCCCCTGCTATAGTTTGGCGAAAATATCAAGTGTTCCAGACGAGCTGCACATCCTGGTCAAGGACTGTACATATTTATACTATTTAATCGTTTGAAGTGTTTATATCAAGGTCAGGGATTGTACGTATGTACTATAGCTAAACATCAAAGTGTCTATATGTTAAGCTCTGCAGAGATCTAAAGAAACACACGTAGAGTCGTAGACAATATCTTTTAATCGAAATCAAGTACATAAATTTTTGACTGCTTTAGACAAGTCCCTTTTCTATGCAATGTTAATACTATTAAAAATTAGATTATATAATCTAGATTACGGACTTTATAAAATAAATGGTGACGGTGCTCTTTCGCTCCGTTGTCGAAGACCGATGAAAAAAATGAAAACAAATTTGAACAAAGTACGTAATCGATAACTTTGTACACATGGTTTATAATCCTATAAACTTTATCGTTGTTCTGAGGTGTCGTTTCCTCACATGGTGGTTTACTTCACTGGTGCTAGTTTTCGAAGTTCGTCAAGGACTTCAGCTGCCAACTTCTCTGTTTCTTTCGTTTTTTCACCCAGTATTTTCTCCTGAAAAAGGCCCGATAATTACTTCACAATGGACACAACTGAACTGGTTATTACCATTTATTTGACGACTAAAATATCATGACGCATTCACAAGAGAAACTGGCAAGTAGCTTTGTTAAATCATCAAGAGAGGAGAGCCCTTTCAAGTGAAATCAAATTAAAACGTCGCCACGCGTTAGAACGAAAAATGAAGTCGTGAGAACTAGGGTTGGTTGCACTTTATAGCTAGGCAGTCTAGTAGACCAATCAGATGTCAGAGTCTCCTTTTGACGAGAAAATTTGTCTGGCATTAGAGTAGTAACATGATGGGTTACGAATGCAAAGAGTTTGATCATACAATTCTATTTTGTTGGCTTTCCATTTCCATTCTAATGAATTCTTCAACAGTAAGTTTCCCCTCTGGTTTGCCTTTCTTAGCGAAGGAACAGTTTGGAGAATGTGCCAGATGTTCTTGCCTAAAAATAAATGCAAGGGTTATTGCTAACAGGCATATGAAAAAATCACTTTGTAAGTCTCTTCGCATGAGAGGCACACCATGACAAGTAAAGGAGTTATGTGATATCATCACATGGGATGTAGTTGGGTGGATGAATGTTTTTTTTTTGGAAAGTCTCTCCAAGTGATAGTCATATGATAGCTACAATAAAGTTGCCACTGAATGTATTAGAATTTTGCAGAAATTACCATGGGTTATCAGTAGGCTCCCAGC
Source organism: Phenganax marumi (assembly GCA_025400095.1). Classification (NCBI taxonomy): domain Eukaryota; kingdom Metazoa; phylum Cnidaria; class Anthozoa; order Malacalcyonacea; family Clavulariidae; genus Phenganax; species Phenganax marumi. Next base: position 4,449 of record JAODVM010122751.1, on the reverse strand, counting down.
CTTCTAACTCTTTGTAACAAACATAGCAGCGTGCTGAGTCTGGTGACGTGTTTGTGGCACATGAGTAAAATCCTGCTTGAGCCATCTGAAAGTTAGCAGTCAATGATACATTTCAAATGTTAGAGTTCATAGGTATAGTCACCATACACAATAGCTGAGTTTCAGTAGGCCTCCCAGAGCAGCAAATGGTCGATTTCAGAGTGTTATAAGAGCAAGCAAATTGAATTTATTTATATGCACTTTTCATCACATGTATAAAAAAATTCAAGTCTCATTTTTTGCTTATGATCACTGCAAGTTTATCACCATTTGCTGTCATCCATCAGTACTTGACAAGATTTATTGAATACTAGTATTACAATGCTCTGGTCGTGCTGTGGCACGTTTCCTTTAAATCCTCTCAACATGTTAAAATATGCTGAGGTGGTATTTTTTTAAGTGGCCTAAGGCAGAAAAAAAGAGACACTGCATATGCATTGCAGTGCTCAAAGTGTTCGTGTTGTGAAATAATGAGAATGGCTGTTCTGCTATATATGCATCATGCTATAAGCAAAGGAAAGTTACTACATGTTCAATTTAATCTTGGCTTATCATAGTTCTCAATGGAACAAGATGGCCTTTGGAAACATTTTAAACTTTTTCAAGGATCGAAGTACAGATTTCATTTGACAAGTTCATGAACATGAGGAAATCCTTTGTTTGGGGATTTATGGATTTCTGTCGTTAAATTAAAACATGTGATGTGGCTTCACTTATTCTTTAAACATGATGTGTTTAATGACCAAGGGACGATACAAAGTGAAGAATTTTATCTTTGTTCTCATGTAGCAATGAACAGAGGGAAATATATAAAGGTGCATTGCAACCGAACAGGCAAATATATAATTGTTGCTGATAAAACATGGCTGATGTTTTTGATGTGTAATGGTATTTTATATATTTATTGACAGCAACAGTTGTACCCAAAAGCAAAATTTTGTTCAGTTTTAAAAGTTTACCAAATCTGCACTGATCTTAATAAAATAATACTTATTCCGACTGTATATTTCGAACCTGTTTGATTCATCACTTCATGAATCAAACAGGTTCAAAATATACAGTTTCTCATTAACATCATGGCATCTTTATTCGGATTAAGTATTATTTTATTTATGCTGAAATTATCAGCTGGTAATGGTTTCTGTACTGGTGTTACTTGTAAAAAGACAGTTTTAAAATAATACTGATCGCACATTCGCATTTAGCAACATTACGTTAAGATGGTGTCATGTTATTTTAAATCCTCAAAATCTATTCACATTGTGGTTACTGATGTTCATTATTTTACATATTTCTTTGCTTCGTATATTATAAAAAGCATCATTAATTTACTCTCAATTTTTTCTAATTTATTAATCGAAATAGGCTACGAAATACTACCTTTTCGGCAGTACAAATGTCTGTACGCCCCTCATCTTGAAAAGGCCAATTTTTTAATGAAAGAAGACGATTTTTTTCTAAACTCATCTTCGCGATTTCAGGACTGTCAAGAGTGATGTCCGCCATTTTGAAATTTTCCCGCCTCAATTTACAAAATATATGTTTCCACTTTAGTTGTTTGTAATTTAAGAATTTCTCAATTTTGAATGGCTTCATAAACATTCGTAGATGCTCGCAATACAATCGGTAATCTTCGGCGTTACCTGTCGGATTTTGATTGGCTGCCCGAAGAGCCGAGATTTCGAAAAGAACAATGGTTCGTAAGTAGCCGTCAGCTTTACGTCTTTGAAGTTTGAAATTCATTGGAAAAGGAAGGCAAAGAAAATACATCAAGTTTATATTAACAAAAACAACTTGAAAAGAAATGGATAATTTAACAAATATAAACGCTACTTTGAATGAAACGGCAAAAAATGCAACGGGTAGAGAGGCTGCTACACCACAAGGCTTAGTTGTGGCCTATTCTAGTCTAATTATCATGGCCTGTTTGCCTATTTTTTTTGGTTCCTTTCGTTCAGTTATACACTACCGTAAGCAAAAGGTACAATGCTGTTTTTTTCTGTACATCATTTTCAATCATGTATAAACGTACTGTTACAGCTAATCTTTGGCGAAGTTGAAGTAATGTTTGTATAAAATTACAGAACGTGAAATATACAATAGAATTTGTTACGCTATAAGTGTTTGGGTCATGTTATATGTCTGTATGACTGTATGTTGATGTTAAATGATTTTCAGTTTACCAACACTTTTTATGCTCTAATGTCACCCGATCCTTGGCTCTACCTGATCCACACAGCACTGTCGGCAAAATGTTGGCCTCACCATACTGACGGGGTCCCCTAGAACTATACCACACTAGTTGCAAAAGAACAGTGTCAGTCCTTAATAAAATTACCTGCTGCCAGACAAAGTAAATACATTGTTTGTGTGCATTTGCCGCTTGTTGGGTTAACTAAACAGCTGCCAGTCTTTCCTGTCAACCCACTGAGTAGCAATGCACGTCCATGTGCCTCAATTATATATTTTACTCTATTTAGCGACATATTATTTTGCTTCTCATATTGAGACTCTTGCCATTTCAAAGCATTGAACTGTATATATGGAAGGCTTGCTGCAGCCTGAAAAGTGAAGCCAAACATGAATGACCATGAAGGCAGGTTGGGTATGGATCCAGACCCCCTACCGTGCAAAATGTGTGCATGGCAAAGGCATTTGGGACATTGCTTGGGTAACTGGAGCAGCCTTCATCATTGGCCATGTTTGGCTTCACTTAGATTATGCAATTGACTGAAGCAAGCCTTCCTTACATATATAGTTCAATGTTTTGAGGTTACACTTGCACTGAACAATAAGAGCTCATCTTGGTGGATTAGTGCATTAAGATGTGACAGTCGTCCCTTGATGAGTAAAATGGTTTGGTGTAAGACAGATTTAAATATGTGACTAGAGAAAAATTGGACAGAAAATTGGACTGAAAACAGAAAATCGTAAATATGTGGTATTGGATCAAATTTAAAATTATCTATTTTCTTTCAGGAGAATGGTGAGAAGCCTGATAGTATGACTCATAAAGATGCAATGATGTTTCCGCTTGTTGCTAGTGGTGCCTTGTTGGGTCTCTACATTATTTTTAAGGTGGTGCATTAGTAACCATAGTAACAAAACAAGTATAGTGCCTTGTTACAGGTAAACTACATCAAGCGTTCCTCTTTTAGGTTCCTAATTTGATTGCAATTTACCTCATTCCATTTGCAAATTTGAAAAACTCATTTGCAAATCCCTTGAGGCTCCAGCTTACAATATTTAAGAGCCCGTCAAAAGTTCCTCTGTTTCAAGCTCCTCACTTTGCCAATCATTATTCCATTCATGTAATGATCTATAATTAGGTCATTATATAAATTGACTGTGATTGGTTAAGGAAGGTGAGTGTTTCCAACAGGAAGTGAGGAAAATGTATCTGCATGGCTCTGGAATATTGCAAACTCCCTCAAAAGATTTCCAAATGAGTTTTTCAAATTTGCAAATGGAATGAGGTCGATTGCTGTCAATTAGGAGCCCAAAGGGGAACGCTTGACATAGTTTACCTGCTGATTGAGAGGAAATCCGGCTGAGTCATTGTATCTTAAGGGCTGGGAATTATAAATTGTAAGCATTACTTACTGCACATGGCTACATATATATTATTTTGCAGCTTTTTAACAAAGACTATTTGAATCTTCTGTTGGCGTTGTATTTTTTTGTGCTGGGTGTCTTGGCTCTCACACATTTACTGAAGTAAGCAGCTATGCTTGAGGATATAATGATACTGAATTTATGCATTTGACCACCATTTATTCAAAAAATTTTTGATTAAAATATTAAATGTTTGCTTTATTTTCTCAGGCCCAATGTAGAACCTTTGTTGTCAAGGATTATCTCCAATGTTCCTTACAAGTTAACATGTACTGAAGGCAAGGGTGAAAAAAAGTCTGGTAAGTAATTATTTATTAGTCAATTAATTAGATAAGTATATTAATTAAATTATTAATAAAGTATTAATTAAATAATTAATAATTAATATGAAAAAACTTTGAAGCTTTATTGACTTTCAACATATTTGTATGAACTCTTTGGATTTTAGAAATACTGGATTATGAATTTGATCGTATTGATCTTATATGTGTAGCTGTCTCAACTGTTTTCGGACTGTGGTATCTTTTCAAAAAGGTATACCGTCTACTGGCCAGAGTTCCCGTCTGACAAAGTTGTCTGGTGTTGTGCAGAGTAAAATACTTAAAAGTGCGGGAACATTTGCAGTGCATAAACCCATTGGTGAAATTCGTTGAAAGCTAAAATAGCTTATAGAAATGAATGGTATTACAGTATTGTAGAGGTCTACTGTATACACTTTCTAATATCATTATTGACAATTTTCCTCGTTTCTGATTGGTTAAGGACATCGAAATTTTCTTTTAATTTTTTTTACTA
>JAODVM010122640.1:0-15604 GCA_025400095.1 Phenganax marumi | reverse complement strand
GTGAGTGAGTGAGTGAGTGAGTGAGTGAGTGAGTGAGTGAGTGAGTGAGTGAGTGAGTGAGTGAGTGAGTGAGTGAGAGCAATAATTTGATACTTTAAACTCACGGCCTGAGTAGTTGCCTACGGCTCAATAACGTCAAGTTTAATAACGGTAAAAAGGGTAATATGAAAGAGAATCTAAGTTAATAAACTGACTGGATAAAACTATATTGTTATTAGTTTTATCACATTGTTTACGTACCTCATTTTTATACGCCAATGCTTCACTCCTTTGGGACCTTTGGTTACTTGTGAGTTACAATGCATAAAGAAAGAACTTAGAAAGCAACAATTATCAGAATTTGTTTCTCTTGAAAAAAAATCGACGTCTTTTTCTTGTGTCAAAAAAACGGCGTTTGTTTAATTGTGTGAAAAAAAACAGCGTTTTGTTTATTTGTGTGAAAAAAACGGCGTTTGTTTTTTTGTGTCAAAGAAAAACGGCGTTTGTTTATTTGTGTGAAAAAAAAACGGCGTTTGTTTTTTGTGTCAAAAAAACGGCGTTTGTTTTTTGCGTCAAAAAAACCGTGTTTGTTTTTTTGTGTCAAAGAAAAACGGCGTTTGTTTTTTTGTGTCAAAGAAAAACAGCGTCTGTTTAATGTTGTGGCCCTTCTCGGCCATCATAGTAATGTTTGCACTTCATCTTTAAACTCAACTAGCTCGACTTGCTAAAATTGAAAATTCAAACTTTTCATTTTGTAAAGAATCGAAAAAGTAGATAAGTTTAGAGATGAACGTTCAATCTGTCACCTGAATTGAACATATTTGCATTATTTGGACTTCCGTACTTGATACTACTCCTTCTTCACCACAAATATTTCAACCAGGTCAGTTGAGCAGAATGGCAGAGAGATCAAGCGGTGAGAGAAAGGTCACTAACGTTGATGGTTACATTCATTCAGTGCCTGATATCAAATGCTCAGCCTCTGGAGTGCGATATTTTGATTTCAAAATTCAAGAGAGTAACCACAATCGCCGTGCTGTCTGTTTTTCTGCTGACAAGCGGGATATGCAAAAAGAGCAACACACATTGCCTGTCTGGTTACTAAATGTTAGTCGACAAAAACGTAAGTTTGAGCCAGAGGTTACTGAATATAAGTTAAATGACCATTCCAAGGTTACGGTGAGGAAGAATTTGGCATTTCCGTGGGAAGACCTATCCAAGTCAGAGAGGCAGCTAACTTTACAGGACGTGCATGATCGCTCAAGTACTGGTGACATTGTCTCCTTAAAAGCCAAAGTCATTTGGGAAGGAGATGATAAAACTTTGTACTCGCAAGTAAGAAGGAAAGAGCTTAACAAATGCGACTTAGTGCCGGCTGATTCCACGGGTGCCACAGTGACAACAATCTGGGAAGATAAGATATCAAATGTGTGTGAGCAAAAGACTTATCTTTGGTCAAACTTGAAGGTCAACTTCTTTCAACGAAAATGCTTAACCGGATTGGTAGAAACTTGTGTTACTATTTGCAAAGATATCACCCTACCATAAGAAAGAAACAAAATATGTCACTGGCCAAATTTTGCTCTTGATGTTATCAGACGTTTCCTTTGTTTTGGGTGCAAAAATCGTCCCGGAAGCAGCGATGAAACCCAACTTGTTAACTGCTCACAATGCAAATTGAGAATGCACAAAGAAAACCTACAATCGTCCACAAAATATATGAGACTACCCCCTTGCCCCCCTTTACAATGTTGTGTGAGACAATGAAATTGTTAAATGGTGGTGATGATATTATGTATTCAAGTTTGTCCATTCGTGTGGAAAGCTTTTAAGACTTCAATACTTGTTTCTCTGCTACGGTTGACAGTCACAACATTGTGAATAGGGGAGGAGGGGAGATTTTTAAAGAAAGTCTCAAAATATTTTGTGGACGATTGTTGGTGCAAGGAAATTTTGTTGGAATAAAGGATTTTAGAAAATGTGGAAGGATTTTGGACGAGATAGTTGTGGAAGCACTGGACCGAATTTTTGCAAGTGAATTTTTGTCGTGAAAGATGGCGGACATAGAGTTGATGTGTCGCGAAACAGGCCTTTCAAGAGTTTCTGTAGAGATTGTCAGCGAAGCTAGCGATGATGCGAAGTCATTGGTGAAAAGCATTACTGAATATGTCGTCAGACAAAAGTCGGAGAAGGAAAAGTTGAGAATAAATATTCAAAATCTTCGTCGTGCACGTGTGAATGCAGGTATCCAAGTTTCTGGACTGGAGTTAATATCTGAAATGTATTAATTCATAATAAAAGTTATATACACCTGTTATCCGACATTCAACTAAAAATAGACGCAGAAAAGTTGCAGAAGTCTGTTGAACAATTTTGCGTTCAAACATATTGATTATCAAGCTTATAATTAAAATAGCAAATGCTCTAGTATTTTGTTCTGATTTTGATTATTTTGTAACCCAGTTGTCATGCTGTGGTTCATCTTGAATATGAAAAATGGTTGCAATCACTACGAGAATCTACTTGCTAACTGCTCTATTTGTATAAATTTGCTCACTGCAATTCAATCAAAGCTACGAAAAGTCTGCCTGGGGTTGAATGTTGACACACGTGATCATCTCTCCAACAGGATGTTATCTTGCCTGCAATATTGGAACATTGCTGAGCAATATTGCAGTTTTGACTAGGAGATTGCTCTAAGCAATTTGCAAATGATGTTGTCAAATTGTAAGTGTAATTTCACAATATGATTTTGTAAACAAGCCCTGTGAATGGATTTATGTTGCAATAAGTAAACCAGCCATATACTTTGAGCAACTGTATTGGAGCTTCATTTTTTGAAATAAGCAACTGCAGTTATTGTTTACAGATCTGAAGGTGAATTTCATCTTGGAAGTTGTTAGTGTCAATTGCAAATTGCTTTGAAGTTCTTTGAACAGTGTTACTAGCATGTGTTGATGCAGTTTTCCGAATTGTTTTTAATCTCCGTGAAATAAATCAGTGAAAAAAGGGAAGGAGTTTAGACTTTGGCCTTCAATTTTAGATCAACAGTTTAGTCAACTGGAAAAACAGCTTATTTCATGCAGTAGCAAATTGGAACAAGAGACAAAATCTAGTGAGGCACTAAGGAAATCTTTGGACAAAACTGGTTAGTTCTGTGGCATTTTTCTTCAGCTTTTAGAACATTTATAATTGGGGTGAAAGGCTTTTAGATGATTTTGAAAAGAATAAAGTATTGTAACACTAAATAAGATCAAGGGCCATAGACAGAGTTGAAGTTAATTCTGAAAAAGTGGTTCATGATTTTGCAGTGATGAAAAATGCTAATTTCTATCAACTTTCAAGGAAATTTAGAAGAAATTTTGCTAGACATAATGGAAGCACAACTGTCATTTCCTGCATTTATTAGCTTGCCTACAACTAAATTTAGTGATAGTTGACTTCAGATGCCTTTTCAATGAATGCTTGCAAAGTACATTATTGCCAAAGGTATATTGCCAAAGGGAAGGTATATTGCCAAAGGTATATTGCCAAAGGTGTATTGCCAAAGGGAACTTGCCAAAGGTATTTCCAAGTTCGGAATTTGGCGGTAAACGTAATGAATTGATGAACTTGAAGGCGAATTTGCAAGCATTGCTGCAAATTTTGCACCCAACTTCTGAATTTGGAAATGCAGTTCACAATGAACTTTTCAACTCCACACTAAATTGTTATCTCAGATCCACAACATCTTCAAATTTCGAATTGACGATGCAATCTGGAGAAATGCGTGCTGCACGATCAATCGCAAGTGGCGCTGAAAATTAGGTCACACCTCCAATTTATGTTGATTTGACATTTTTACAAATTTTTCAAGATTCAGCTTGTGAAATGTGCCAAAAAGTTGAAATGCAGAAATGCCTTTTTATGAGCTTTTCTAAGATTGTTGATCTTATTTCAAATAGTTCTTTTTAAAACTATCTAACAGCCATTCACCAATAAAAGCTGCTTTTGAGTGTGTCACCATCTCAACATTGCTACTTTAACAGTCAAAGGTGCTCTAGTTTAGTGAAAGGTTCTGGCTAGATGGTGCTTTACATTAGAAGTACTGCAAGTGTTTGTTTGTATTTGTCGTTGTGTAGTTGAAGATTTAGAATCAAAATCAAAGCAACTGACTGAAGTACAAACTTTAAAGGAAGATGCTGTTGCAAACTATGTAAGTTTGTTTATCAACCATCAAAGTTGTATTGGCAGGTTTTTTGGCAAAAATTTCTTATCTTGTTTTTTTTACATATAGTCAACTGTTTCTTTACAAAACAAAAGCTTGGAAGCTGAAAAACTAAGTTTAATTACGGCACTGGAAAGAAAAAACCAAGAAATTGACAGATTGAATGGTAATAAATGGTTTAGATCATAAATCTCGATGCCTTGATAAGTTGCATTTTGTTTTAGTGTGTATCATACTTGAAACTTCAATTTTTTATTCAGGAGAATGGAAATCAATGTTTGAGAAATCAAGTGATGCCAACTCCTTGCAATGCGAAGCAAAGGTTTCTTCATAGGTTCTTCAATTATTGTGAAATACTTAGGCCAACTTGTTTGTTGTTTTTGAACAGGCAAAGTTAGATGAACTGATGAGTAAAGAAACTTCATATCAGGTCCAAAAATTTAATTGTGCAAAGCAAACAATAGTTCTTTTTTTAACAATTACAATGTTCATTACTAACCATATTTTCTTTGCCTACTGTAGCTGAGAGAAAAAAGATTGGAACAAGAGAAGGAGCTTTTACTAAAACAAAAAGATTGGTTTGAATCACAACTTAAGGAGAAATCCGATGCTTACTTTGCTTTGAAGAAAGAACAGGTTGGAGAATTTTATCATCTGTATGCACTGTAAGAATTCAGGTTATAAATATTTCAATATAATGTCAACATAGAATCATTGCATCATGCTATCATTCCTTGTATAGACCACAAACATTACAAGATTGCAAACATCATTGGAAGCAAAAGCAGACGAGGTAGACATGTTTAAGTAGCTTACCAGTAAAGAAGATCTTTTTCTATACTTTGTTACATTTATAAATGTGTTATTGTATTTTATTCTTAGGTGAAGATTCTTGAGTCTTTAAATCAAAGTTTAAGGTCGGACAATGAAGAGTCAAAGGGGAAGATGACTTTATTTGTCGACAAGTTGAAAGAGGTACAAACTTTAAATTGGTTAACACGGCAATAAACCTTTTTCAAAAATGTTATGTTACAACAAAATAAAACAGCGTTTGGATCTTGTTCTATTTTTAATTTAGTCTCGTGAACATCATGCAAAAACAGAAGAACAATACAAGCTTGAGATCGCTTCACAAAGTAAACTTGCAATGTTATACAAGGTAAAGTTCTTGACTTGCTCTACAAGATAGATCCAGATCCAATGCTACAACAGAAAATCTAAATACTCTACTGGTGCAAAATTCGGTTTGATATCTTGATTTCTCAACATTGTGTGGGCCTAAAAGCTTCCCAAAAATTGTTTGTACCAAATTAATATATATTACCCTTCTTGTTTTCACAAAAAATCATCCAGGATACTGCTGAAAGTGCGAAAGTGAAGTGTGATGAAATGGTCAGTGCGGTGGAGGAATTACAAAACTTGTTGAAGGAAGCAAACAATGGTACAACAAGCAGTCTTTTTTAGGAGTTCTTCCATGATCATTTAATGTCCGTAAATTTCTGTATAGCTTTTAAATTTTGATTGTTCCAGGACGCATAGTGGTTGAAGCCAAACTCACTGAAAGTGACGAGAATCTTAAAAAATGTGTGGACAAATATGGTCAGTGACACATTCTTGCATTGACACACCTCTAAGATTCTGTAGACAAACACAGTGTTGCTGAGGTTGATCACTGCATTGAACTGCAAAATTGTATAAGATTGTTTCTTGTTTACATTAATGATACCATCTGTTTGATGTTGCTGTGACTTTATAGAAGAGAAAGTACAAGGTCTTGAAAATGAGCTGAAAAATGCCAATGATCTGTTAGAAGCTGCCAGGAAGAGGGGTCAGTTAAACTTTTAAGGTTGTATTGTTGTTTTAAAAAACAATTGCCCTCTGTGCTATACCTGATATGTTTTTTAGGTACTGCACCAATGTCTGCAGATAGTCTTGCTGCTCTTTCTCCCACAGCTGCCGCAACCAGCTCATTCTTGAAATCTGGCATGACTCTGACGCAGGTCTGATTACCCTTACTAAACCGTGGTTGCTAATTCTTAACATGCTTTCTTTCTGTTGTAATATTGTCACATTTTGTTTATCCCCTTTTATAACGTCGCGATCACTTCATCTAACGTTATATGATGTGTGGAGATTGGGTTGTTTTCGGAAATGTACTCAAGTACTATGAAAAACGCAAACTTCACCGGGTACATACGACTAGGAACATGCAACCATAGAATCGGCCATGTTGTATGTGTTAACGTGATCACAACTGACATGCTGAAAGTTTCTTTGCTGTCAGATCATTTTTTTGTGAACCATAATGGTGCAAGTTTGATTTTGTGTTGATTATTATAGATATACAACCAGTATGTTGAGACTCTTGATTCACTGGAGATTGAAAAGGCGGAGAATGAACGTTTGAAAGGATATTTGGAAGATATTTTGAAGGTATGTGGAAGTAATAAAGATAAATAACTCGTGGCGAATACTTATTGTTTATACGCATACGGTATTTGCTTTTTCGTGGTGTTTATGGTTTACATGCCGCCCTCGTGTTTGATGATCAGACAGGCATGGTATTGTTTTAACTGCAGGATATTGAAGAGAAAGCTCCGTTGCTTCAACAACAGAGGAAAGATTATGAAGGAGCTTTGATTACTATTGACAAGTTAACTGTGAAGCTTGAAGATGCAATGAAGGTATTCTCTTGTTCTGAACAGTATGTTTCACGTGGACAGCGGTTATTTCAATAGTTTTGTTTTTGCGAAGGAAATGGAAAAATTCAGCATGGAAACGAGTGATGCGTTCCAGAAATCTGAACATTTGAAAAGGGAAAATGAACGAATGAAAATGTTGTGCTCGGACCTTGCCTCTCAGGTTTGAAGTTTTACTTTCAAACACAAGGTTACAAACTTGATAGGGAAATGCAGCATTTTTATCCAGGTGAAAGTATTGTTGAAAGAATGTGAAGAGGCGCGAGGTTCTGTTGTGAGTACTACATCAAGTATTGGGTTAGAAGACCTGAGTGACGAAGTTTCAAGCTCCTCTGAAGTGATCTCAAGTCGTCTTGTCACGTTCAGGTATCACGACTTAATGCCGTCCGTCTACACACATTTAAATTGCAATCCGTCTGGTGTTGCAGCTTACTATACTTTGTTTCTATAAACCAAATCCGTTTTAGGTTCTGTTGATCTAACCTTTTATTGTTTTCATGGTGTACCAACTAAATTGCTGTTGATCAAATATTTTTTACACTGCTTGGCTGTTGTCTTTTTTTAGAAGTATTGAAGAACTTCAAGAACAAAATCAAAGACTGTTGGCCGTCATTCGGGAGCTTAGCGAAGAAAAAGAGCAGGATGAACAGAGAGAAAAAAATAATGCAGCGTAAGTTAGCAAACTTGAACTTACAAATTATATTACGTACACATATAGTGTCCACGAAGGGTTTATTTACATGTTTGAATAAGTTGATGCTGTGCTACAAGAACATGCATAGTGCGAATATATAAAATCATAATCTACTAAGCTTATATTTTTGCTGCATTTTTTTTGCCAACGCAGTCATTCAGAACTGAAACAACAATTGGTTGATGCACTTAATGAACTGGAAGAATTGAAAGAAAGTCGAGAAAGACAAACTCAAATGGTAAGAACATGGTACCGGTACTGCGTGATTAATTGACGCAAGTTATTATTAGGAAATTTGTTGTGTTTAGGTGGAAGCCGTCGTGCGTCAGAGGGACATGTATCGAGTATTATTGGCAAATACTGGCCAATCACCTGTGGGTATTTATTATTACTAAATTCATGTTAGAAGGTACTGCTTTGAATTTAATAGTTTTGATATACAGTTTCAATATTCTTGTGTATTTAAATATGAAGATTTCTCCTGGACAAGCACTCAACCTGAGTGAAAGTGCCAAAGATCAGACGTCAACTTCAGAAACTAGCGAAGCTTTGAAAGAACTCCAGAGACAATTTGAAAGTTACAAGAATGAAAGATTGACAGATGAGAAGTGCGATGTTTTGTCAATATATGTTCTAGAGAAGAATGCAATTCAAACGCGGAAATTCTCTATGTGGTTGCAATCGTTCCTCTAACGTGAAAGTTGGTTTTATTTCAGGTTGATTAAAGAGAAGAATGAAGAACTACAATCCACAATCGCTGAATTAAATATCAAAAACGCGACCGCCCAATCTCAGGTAGTTACTGATAAAATATTTTAAGTTTAAATGTACGTATCTTTTTAATGCCTGCAAGCGCCCTCCCTCCCTAATAAGATGATAGAGTGTTGCTCTTGTTTTGGACAGTCTCATTAACTTCTTTCTTATCTGTAGCTGGAGCACGCCAGTGAACGATATAAGTTATTGGAATCAAATTGCAGTGCTCTAAAACGAGAGGCTACGGCACTAAGAGATAAATCTGACAAGTTATCTTTGAATTATGGCAAACTGGAAACTTTGTATGAAACTGCAAAACAAGAGATCAGTGAAGTCAAGGAGAGGTTAATGAAAAGTGAGGTATGTTTTCGGAAATATTGTTTTGAGATTTCATAATTGAAAAGTGTTCTGCAAATTTTCACTAATAAATTGTGATGGTAGGAACCACAGCAAATGGTCATGCTATGCTTGACCAATGAAACGTAAGTGTTTCAGTAGTTTGCCTATCTTGCACAGTTGCTATGGCTAGCTTTGCTACTGTAAGTGGTGAATTATACGCTGCAGAACAATAGAAAATAGTAAGTGATGCAGCAACTATGCAGCGTAGTATATGTGCATCATATTTGTCGGAAATATTTAGGTGATGTATCAAAATTTGAAGGAAGAAAAAAGTATAATTAAGCAAGCTGAAGCAAGGCTAGTTGAAGAAAATAAATCATTGACTAATCAGCAAAAAGGACAGAATAAATTATTAACAAACCTGCAGACGATACAGGTCAGTGTTACTAAAATTTGCTACTATTTGCCACATTTTTACCACATGCAATGATGTAAATGTTTTCTGATGTTTAGAACAATCTTGAACGACAAGAATACGAAACAAAGACACGACTTACAGCTCAAATTTCTTCGTTGGAGCAAGAAGTCACTGTTCTCCAACAAAAATTAAATGCTGACCGTGAACAAAATACGAAGTTGACTGAAACTTGGAAGGTATATTTAAATGATTCTGTTCTATTTTAATACACATTCATCACAGACTGAGCATTTTAGCCTCATTTCGCGTCTTTTCTCATTTGAAAAACGACATATTTAATTGGGGTGGTTGATGGGGTTCTTCAGCGAGTCGTACTTTTATAGCCTTGTTTTTTGTTTCAGTCCCAAGTTGCTGAAAGAAAGCGAGAGTTGGAGAGAGAAACAAATTTACGTCAAGAACTTGAGAGTCGTGTGCAAACCTTGAGTTCAGAGTTGGATGACGTGAAGGACGAGGTCAATTAGAACACAATCATATTAATGTCTTATATTTTTGAGATACACATCTCCGCTTTGCAACGGCGCTTGTCGTTATACATTTGAAATATGCTGAACGTGTGCTCATGCTGTTTAGCTATCCGAGAAGGAGTCGCAGTTGTCGGCGAGTGAAACGAGATTGAATGAAATCCTTGCCAGGAACGCCAGTGAAGACCAAGGTGGGCGAAGAGCTAGCTTGCTGAGCTTCACTTTTTGATGTGAATGATTTATTGAGTTTGTTTTAAGTGGCTTTTTTCAAATATTAGAGAGCGGTTTTACTGAAACACTGGCACGAATAGAACAGGAACATTTATCGACTGTTGCCGACTTGAAAGGAAAGTTATATGAAAGTGAGACCAGGAACAAAGGTTTGTTTATATTCTACACTCTACACGACGCAGGAAAGATCATGTGTCTGGAAACTAAGCAAAAAAATACTTCCACGCGCACAAAAAAGGCTAGTTATTAATCGAGTTTAAATTTGTGAAGTGAAAGTACATACGCATTCCTTTGACGTAGCAGAAAAGATATTCAACTCATGGCTGATGCCTGATATACTGAAACTATTGTGTAGCAAGTGTTGTTATCCGTGTACTGTAAAAATTTTCGTCTATTAGTCTTGGAGAATCAAGTTGGACTTTCCAAGAAACATTTGGATCAATACAAAGCGATGTTGGCTGCGAATGAAGAAGCTCTTGCCGAGCTAAACGAGGTAGGGGTCTTTGAAGAATAAGCTTTTGTTTACTAGGGGAAAATGTTTGTAGAAATGGCTGTAGAAATACCAAGACGTTTGGCCTGCTAAGTACTGTCTGTACTTTCCCTATCTGATGTAAAAACTTATGGAGTTCTAATTTCTTTCTCAATTGATATCGTATTTTTTTGCAGACAAGCAAGTTATTTGCGGAGAAGACTGGGATCGAGAAAGAGGAGACAGAAAGAGAAATGGCGGCAATCAAGGAAACGATGACGTCATTGCAAGAAAAGCTGAACAATATTTCAAACGAAAACACGAAGCTTAAAACTACGTTTTCCGAAGAAACTGCGAGTTTGCAAAAGACAGTAGAAATATTGACGTCTGAAGCTACAGAAGCCGTGAAACGTGCGGAACTGTGCGTGGAGAAAGAAAAACGAGCGAATGAAATTTGTGAAGAACAAAAATCTTTGGCTGCTCAGGTACACGTGTAGTTTAAGGTTAAGGACCCATATGCTGACAGTCATGACTATAGCGATAGAAATCTTGGTAATCTTTTGCTAGCAGCACAAATCTTTGGCTGCTCATCGAGCGGTTATTGCTTGCAGTAGAAATTTTGATATCCGTGAATCTTTGGCTGCTCAGGTGAATAATTGGTATTGGTAAGGAAAACACGGTTAAACGTATAATTTCAGTGATTCGCCTGAGTGCGTTCTATGAGAAGTTGATATTGTATTAAAAAGTTTATCGTTTGATAATCATTGCTTTCGACACATAGTTGTTTTTCTTTTAGACTCAAGAGAAGTATCAAAAAGAGCTGGTTCATCATGCGTCGGATGTCCAAGCTTTGACTGTCACAAAGCAACAGGTTATTATATTTTAATGAGTTTGCCATTTATGTGTACTGCATATATCATACATATACCAGGGGCCGGTTGTACGAAAGGTGGATAGCGCTATCCACTGGATAGTGGATTTTTCAACCCTCGTAAATTGGACAGAAAACGACCAAACTTTTGTATTGGCTAACAAAATAAACTTAGCGGCCTTTATTCTTTGAACATTTGTCCTAATCTTGTTTTATAACGATTGGTGAGAAATTTTACGAATGTTTAAACAAATCACTATCCGGTGGATAGCACTATCCACCTTTCGTACAACCGGCCCCAGGAGTTTTTCTCCAGCCAACGTTTGAACCATATAGCAGTCCCAAGATCAATTTTTAAAATTTTTCATCGCTCAAATTAAGTTGGAAACAGTCGGATCTCGTCTGCTTGAAATGGAGGAGAAATGCAAGATGTCTGAAAACAGTTTAAATGAGTGCAAGATTTCTTGGGAGGAGCAAAAACATCTTCACGAGGAAGAAATGAAAAAACTTGTTTCACGTTGTGATGAACTCACGAATCAGAATACATTATTGCATGAGCAATGCGAGAAGGTAGGTTGCTGCTTGGTGTTTTGCGCAAAAGCATAGTTTCTCCTGGATTCTGACGCTAGCGCTACCTGTAAATCCTACCAACGAAGCCGTCATATTAAGCAATTCATAATCATGCTGAAACACAAAGTATGGGGACAGATCGAGCATTTGAAATGTCAAAGAACAAATTTGTCGAGTTTTTATCCGTTTACAATTGAACAAATATTTTAGCACTTGATAGCAACTTCTTACAATCGAGATGATTTGTCTTATAGTTTTATGCATGCTTTCAGTTGTCTAAACAAGTGCTTGCTGCTCAGTCTCGTTCTCTTGGCGATATTCGTGTTAGCAGTGAGACATCATCTGAAGACAAAACTCTTCAAGACTTGTGGGAGGTCATCAGGTTGGGTAATACTTCATCTTACCATCTTAAGCTATGTTTTCTTAAAGTGAAAGTATAACTATTTAAGTACATCAATATTGCCCCAAAGGGAAAATTTAATCATTTACTTAATATTCGAATTCCTAAAACCCGTTTCATCATCGATTAAGTGTAGGTTTGCAAAGACTTGTTAGTTCGATAGTGGTGTAGCTAGTGTTTTGATTCTAGAGCATCAGTCAGTCACATCCGTGAGTTCCAGAGTTTCCTCCTTTATAAAATTTCGATTTTTTTGAATGGACTTTGCAGTAGTCGTGATTCATCGTGTTTAAATGGTCACATGTTTGTGTTTAATTTATGCTTAGATTTGTGAGAAAAGAGAAAGAGATTGCGGAGACGAAGAGTGAATTACTTCAGTCTGAAAGTGTGCGTTACCAGCAACGCCTTGAATACTTGGAGAAGCAACTGCGGGACACTGAGCGATGTTTAGAGAAAGAGAAATTGAAAACAGAGTCGAGTGCCATCGACGACAAAGAACATGAAGAGCTGGTGAAGAAAGTTGAGATGTTGGGACAGTTGGAAGAAATGAACAAAGTTTTAACGGCTGAAAAGGAGAATTTGCTGAGTAAGATAAAAAATACAGAAGCCCAGGTATGCACAGTACCACATTGTTTTTTGTGAGGCTTTTTGTGAAAGCAAATATTAGCAATGCTTTTTGTTCTAATAATTTTTCATATCCCCTAACATCATGTTACCAGTTATAAGTGAATTTTCGCACATGTATGTGTATATTTAGTAAAATGTTAGATTATTTGTTTCCTCTTGCATTGATTAACAAATCAAGAAGTTTCTTGACATATAACATTTTGTTTTCAGGTAAAAGGTTTTGAAAACGAGATTGGTCCTTTGAAGGAGACCATCCAAACTTTGACTGCACAGAAAGATATGTTGGTGGGAGAGAAAACTGGACTCAGGACTGAAGTAGGTTGATACTTCTTAATGGCATATCCTTTTCCCATGTTCCATATGATAGAGATCTTTAGTTGTCTCATTGGTTGTCCAAGGAATGCCATAATTGCTCATATTTTCAACATCTTAGAAGACTGTTATTTCGACCAGATTCAGCGTTGGCGTACAAGAGTAAATCAGTTAATTGAGCAGTGTAAGAATCAAGCTGATCCTGAGGAATTGAAGAAAGTTCAAGATGAAAATAAACAACTATCGGCGCAGCAGAAATCAGCCTTGGATGACGCTCAGAAAATGAAAGTAAAAGCTGACGCGATGAAAAATGAAATCACAAGGTTGCAAGCAGAAATCAACGTGAAGAAGGTCAAATATATATTGCATTTTCTAAATTCCCGGTTACGCTACAAAGTTATACAACAGAACCAGTTTTTTAATTGAAATGTATAATTGAAGTGGGATGCTAATTTTGGTGTTTTCTAGAGTGAAACTGCCAGAATTCAAGAAGAACTAAAAGCATTGAAATCTGAAACTACATCAGCATCTTCGAAAATGCAGGAAGAAAATGCGAACATTCAGAAACAACTAGAAACAAAAACTGAAGAAGTTCAAGAGAAATTGAAAACAATTAACCAGGTTTAACAAACAAATAGGGTTTGTTAGGGTTTTGTGTCGTTGTCTTGTATACTGCTTTCCATTTCAACGTAATGGACGTAGCGTTCTCCTTTGTGCGTAAATCGTTGGTGCTTTGTTCAAAGAACTACGCTACTGTAGATCTTGCAGCCTTGTTAGAAGTTGAATGGAACAACTGTTGATATGATATCGTTCTTCTTGTAGCTCAAGAGAATTGCGAAACGTTACAAGACACAGTTTGATGAAACACTTGCGCAAAAGAATGAACTAAGTAAAAAACTTGAAGAGGAGCAACCAGTTGCGGATACATCGAAACAAGAAAGTGCTATTAAAACTTTAAACGAAGAGAAAAAAAATTTGCAAGAAGAAATAGCTAAATTAAATCAAAACTTAACAGTCAGCAAGGTTGGTGTAGTGAGCAGAAAGATTTTCAAATTATGTTTTGTAGTTCATTTGACATTTGTTTGAATGTTCAGGAAAAGGAAGAAAAATCGAAGAAAACTCTGACTTCGGCGACAAAGCGAATCAGTCAGCTTATGGGTAATTAAGTAGTGTTCCATGCGCAGATGATTATGGTCAACGTCTAATTGACAATGATAATTGTTTTTTAGCTTTGAAAGATAAACATTTGAACGAGTGTGAAGAGTTAAAGAAATCCGTTGAGAAACTTCGTCAAGAGAAAGAAGCAATGGCGACAGCAAGTGGTGAACGTGAGATGCGACTCACAGTTTTGTCGACGCAATTTGAAGGAAAACACGCGAGGATGGAGAAAGAGTTGAAAGAAAAAAATGAGTTGCTGCAGAAATACGAAGAAGAGAAAAGTAAACGTGAAAGCACCAATGATAGGTAAGTCGGTGGGTAGCAGAAATTTCTTTGTACTGTGTGCTAGTCATCTTTAATTCTTTTTGTGTTCAGTGAAATTGAGAAATTAAAGAAAAAGGTTCAACACTTTGAACGTTTGTTACGTCAAGCGCAACTGAAGATCAAATCTCAGGCAGCTCAACTAGCCGCTTCAACCCAAGGACAGACAACTGGTTTATCTGGTACTTCATCTAACGTCACATCAGGGGGTGACACCAAGGATTCAAACAGTACTCAAGCAACTACCGCTGTCCCACCTACTGCCGCTGTCAAACCTACAGCAACACCATCAAACTCCACTCCAGCTCGTTCTTTACCCACTCCGACGGCTAGCATACGTCCTATGACGTCAGCAACGGTACAAGCAACTCCCAGGGCTACAGTACCGCCCACTGTGACTACTCAACCCACAGCGATTGTCTCGGCTGTCAACGAACCAGTCACAACTACAGTTCATCCTTTACCCTCCGTTTCCGTCTCTGCAGCGATGACGTCATCTTCATCAACTGCTGTCAGACCAGTGATTGTATCCTCAACTGTAGTAACTATGACGGCGAGTAGTGCTGATGAAGAAAGACCTTCAGATGTCGTGAACGATGAACGACCTTCATCATCTATTCATGTCCAGTCAACGGAACTCAGGTTTGTTTCCACTTGATTGTTTTTTTGTTGTTCTGTAGATTGACGAGTGTGTGATGAAGTTTGACTCGACAAAACCAGAATGAATAGAAAACTTCCTTTCTTGTTTCTAGTTCTGAAGATGACGTCATGACAAGTCAGAGAGAGAGCATAGATGCAAAGCAGGGGCCTGGGACAAAGCGTTCACGTGCTGACGAAAGGTTACACTGGCGATTTTTGCTGCGATTTTTCTCTTCTTGGCGTATGTCATCGAGTAGGTTGACTGACCAAAATCTTAGCAAAGTTGTTGGACCAAGTATGTTCGCCAGTCATCCACTCTAGCCTATAAACATAGCTTTAACTTCTGCCTCTCGGTCAAAGCTTTATATTCATCTTGAAAAACCAGTTGCTGAACAGCAC
>JAODVM010122529.1:0-15615 GCA_025400095.1 Phenganax marumi | reverse complement strand
TTCATCAATTACAACATCAGAATCATGATACTTCCAATACACATGATATAACTTCATTTTTTTACACATACAACTCGCTATATTACATTTTCTCTTAGACATTTTTAATGCTTTATAATGTGAAATAAGATCAAAATCTCCAAGTGTTTTTAACTTTTTAGAACATAACCATTTGTAAGGGAAAGAATGAAGATGATGATAACACCAATTATTAGATGTAAGCCAATGCTCAAAAAGTCTATCGTAAGCACGAAAAGTTCTTCTTAAACACTTGTATTGATAAGGTGTAAGTGCAATCATATAATACTTTGTAGGATAATCTTTATTTCCTTCATCCCTTTGACAATCTTCAAACTCTGTAGGATATTTCATTTTTCTACATACATACATTTACATTCACATTCACATTCAAATTCACAATCACAATCACAATCACATTCAAGAGAATCAGTATCAGAATAACAATAATCAATTCCAAAAATATCAAGATCTTTCATAAAACTACACTTACATAACGAGTATATCCAATCACAATTACATTTACACGATTCCTTCATAGCTTTTATACAACGTTTTCTACATTCTTCAGCATATAAAATCATTTGTAGGTATCGGATAGCTATTAAAATACCAGTATCCTTAAAAACGTCATAACGAAAAAATTCCATATCTATAATATCATCTCTAACTTTTTCAATAACCTCTATTAATTTAATATATATTTGTTTTAATAAATCTTGATTCTCCATATACAAATTAAAATCTCCATCATGAGTACCCTCTTTATGACAATCTCGTTCACATATATGATGAAAAAGTGTCAATTTTGGTAAATTATAGGTCTCTTCTCCTTCTATTCTATACGGCCTACAAGATAGATTTATTTCAACTTTTATATGCACACCTGTTATTAAATTAAGTAACACACCGTATATATTCATTCCAAGCATACGTCTATCAAGTGTATATTCATATTTATAACCAGTAAGCCATAGAAAATAGGTAATGTTCTTATAAAACCTATTATTAACTAACATGTCTATTCCTTCAAAGTAACATTCTTCCAACATCCCGTTTTTAATAATGTTATACAGTTTGTCATCTTCTTTAACCCGTTTGTAATGCATCAAAGGTTTCGTTTCTTCAACAAACATATATGGTGGTGGACAACATTCAGTTAAAAATTTATTCTTCATCTTTTCTTCACAGAATCCAAAACACGATATAAAATTTTCATTACATTCTCTCTTCTTTTACAATCCGGCCATGTTATTTTTCCCAAAATCAACAATGCGATAAATGCTTGCAAACGTGCATAAGCTTTCTTTGATGAATCTTTATCATTAGACGGATTGTGAAACTTAAATACTGGTTTCCAATAACGTCTACCCCAACTCAGCATTCGAACACATATGGTGTGAGTATCAACACCAACACATGCAGCTTCTCTTAGCAAAGAACACGTAACATTACAAAAACTGTACTCTGCCTTACGTATAAAGGAACGAGTTACTTTTTCTTTACCCATTGCAAGCTCTTGATCGGTGTTCCTATTCACATTTTATAAAATCATCTGATTTGACTTGTCTGATTTCTCGTTGGTGTGGTATGGAATGTTAATCTGATTAGACTTATTTTTTCTTGTTGCTGTGGTATGGAATGTTAATCTGATTAGTCTTATTTTTTTCTCGTTGTTGTGGTATGGAATGTTAATCTGATTAGACTTATTTTTTTCTCGTTGCTGTGGTATGGAATGTTAATCTGATTAGACTTATTTTTTCTCGTTGCTGTGGTATGGAATGTTAATCTGATTAGAGTTATTTCTCAGACCTTGACCTAGTTAAGATTAACTATCTTAATTAAAAAACATTCCAATGAAAACATGTTGTATATAAGAAATTGCAACGCAAAAAATTCAGACATAACATCTCGAAAATATATTGAGAAGGTACATTAAAAATGTACTTCAACAATTCTCAAAAAATAGTTGACAACTTTAGTAATTTTGAAAATTTCCTTCAAATAGTGAATACAGAAGAAGGAAAAGAAGAAGAAGAATTCAAAGATTTCATACGATTCAGTAACAACTCACAGCAACAACACTCATTTGAAATCATGGTGAAGAAATGGAACAGACTAAAGAATTATAATCCACCCAGCCAACACCAAACACCTCTTACCACCACCAGTCCGACAAAATACATTACAAGTGAAGTACCGGTACAAGCACAAAGATATACAAATGAAAATCTGCCGCCACCACCATATCCAGTCAAAACTGAGAGTTCAAATCAAGATGTTCAAGATCTATTCAATTCAATTCAATTTACTTTAAACGAAACTGCAGGAGGAGTTGATGTACCCAATCTTAGCCCAATACCCGAGGTAACAATGCAAAATCCAGCAGCAATAATACAACCTATACAACCTATACAAACAACCGGTCTAGGGAGAGGAAAAAATATAAATTTTTTACAACAACAACAACAACAACAACAACAAGAAGAAAACAAGAAGAAAGGAAGAGGTCGACCAACCGCTGAAGAACAATTAATTGCATTGTTTCATGAAACTACTCATCGAAATTTAAAATTACACTTGAAAAAACTTAAATATGATGGTAAAGAAAAGTTGATTATAACTCCTCATCAATACGATTTAGTATGTAGTGACGAAAGACAATATAAAGTTCATAACGCTATGTCAGATTTGTATAAAAGACGATTAACAAATATTAAAATTGAAAAACAAGAAATAAATACATTTATAGAAATTGAACAACTAACTAACAAAAACATGTAAGCAGTAACATTTTTTTGTATATATATTAATATTTTTTGTAAATAAAAAAATTTCAATATTTTACAATATTCTTCAATATTTTATTTCAAGATTTTACAAGATTTTACAATATTTTGTTCAAGATTTTACAAGATTTTACAAGATTTTACAAGATTTTACAAGATTTTGTTCTATACGGACTTTGTCCGTTCTCTCAATATTTTACCCATCATTTCACTATCTTCCATTCCCAACTTAGTAGTCAATACCCAAAATACATCTTTAAGATATTCTCCAACCATATAAAAATATGCATTGAATTCTTGTATTAATCTACAAATACCAGACATTCTTAATTCTTCCTTTTTCTTTCTAAGTTCATCTGAAATTTCATTATCGTTTGAAAGTATTTGCCCATATTCCAACCAAGAATATTTATCAGTCATATTTTTATCAAGACATTTATTATACTCTTGAAACAAACGTTCATAATTAATAAAAATATCCTTATTTTCATCATAAAATTCTCTCAATTCTTTTTCTATATGTTTCACTTTAACATCTTTTTCAAGTGATTCGGGTACATAATCTTCAAATAACTTCTTGACTTCACGAATACCCAAACATTGATCTTGTCTATTTTTTTCATCGTCAATTAAACGATCATAAAACAAATGTAATTGTCTTAAATTTATCATTAATTTTTCATACTCAATCTTTTTTAAACGCATTGTTTCTTGTACTTCAAACCAACTCATTTTTATTTTTCCAAATATGCACACACACACACACGTCTACACACAAACAAAACTTAGATCTTACTAAGCTTTAATACAAAATCATCCGTCTTTTGTAATCCTTCACACTTTTGTCTAATAATTTTAACATACTTTTTAACTAAATAATAATATTCTCGAAAAATATCAACATTCGAATACCAATTACATTGAAGTTTTTCAAGAAATGATAACAATTCACCATCATATTCAAGTTCATCATCATTCACATTTTCATCATCTATTTTTCTTTCCATACATTGATTATACTGTTGCAATAACGATTCATGATAACTAACTACTTCATATTGTAAGTAAAAATTCATCAAATTATTCTTTGCCATCAAAACATCAGCATCATTCTTCAACACATTCTCAAAACCAGGTATCGGATCATCTGGATCATTTTGTAATTCGTTCATTAAATCAATAACCAAGACTCCAGTTCGTTCCCCTTCATTCAAATGACATCCAGCATACTTCATTCTTGCATAATGATATGTGCTATGATATAATACTTCATCAGACATGAAATAAATCGAATCAGACATCTTTATTTTCTTCCTGCAAAAGTGAAAGTTTTCACGCATTGTTATATTATAAAAAAACAAACAACAAAACATACCATCCACTTACCTTATATCTAAAAAAATCATCCACACAATCAATATTCACTACTACACTACTCATTTTTTCACTCGTTTTTATATCTTCATTTTTATTGCGCAATTTCATTATAGTATTTTGAAACAACATGATCAACATTCGTATAATCATCGTAACACGTCGTAAAAACATCGTAATACGTTGAAAAATCATTGCAACACGTTCTTGAGATGACATTATCACCAATAACACTACCCTTTGAATACTTCTCCTTTTATATAGCATTCCACAACAAAAATAATATCATTATGTTGAAGTATTCGATGAAGATAGAACAAAATTTTGTAGAATTTTTTATAAGATGAGTGAGAAATTTGGAGAATTTTTGGAATGTTTTGGTGTAAATTTGATGGAACAAACAGCAACAGAATTAAATGAGATTGTTAATAATGATAAAATTTTTGTGAATAGAATTAAAAATAGTAATGAATTAAAAAGGACAAAAGAGGATATAATGAGTCTATTACATGATTTAAAAAATAAAACCTTATCGTATTACAGAATCATTTTTAATTTATATGAAGAAGAAAAATATAAAAGAAGAAATGAAAAATGAATAAATGCATTTTCAAACATGAGTGTTACGGTAGCATTTTATTCTGGCGAAAAACTGGTAGTAGAATGTTCGTGTATGTATTCTAGATTATATGAAATATTCCTACCAGATCTAGTAAAAAAATATCTTTCAAACCCAGACAACCACGTTTACGAACAAGGAATCTTCATAATAGATGTTGACGATCTGTTAGAAATATTCTTTAACTGTGTGAGAACTGGACGAATTGATAAAGATTCCGTGGACGTAACTATCATTGATAGGTGTATCATTGACTAAAGGAAAAGAAGTACAGATTCCATATGAAAGTAACCATCAAGATTATTTATGGTGTACGAACCCTATTCCTCGTCGTTAAAGAACTAGATAATGAAGAAGAATTTTGTGCAATCATGGGTTCACGAATCATCAAGAAATATTTTAATGAATACGGTGTATGGAAAGGACCAATCGAAATAACAAATAAATATGACATATGGTCTATACATTTTAGTTTAACCTATTGGGGTATACTTGCACGTACTGAACCAATAGATTCTTACTTTATCAAAAAAATTATTGTTGAATAAAATAAAAATTTATATTTCAAAAAATGGAAACACGTATTTATTGTTTTATAATAATATTTTACTCAAGTAAAAAGAAAAAGGTATTATTTTGTCCACCATCTTTAAATTCCTTAAATACCACATTTCGTAAATACTTCGTAAAATCCTCGTAAATACATCGTCAAATCTTCGTAATACATCATAACAAAGGGTTTATTAAACGAGAAATGCTGAATATAAGTCATTTCAAATCATGGGTTTTACAATAGAATTTTATTCTAGCGAAAAAGTAGTAGCAGAATGTTCGTCTACGTATTATGCAATATATGATATATTAAGTCCAACTCTAGAAAAAAAATATCTTACCCTCGCAGCTTACGAAGAAGGAATGTTCATAACAGATGTAGACGACCTATTAGAAATATTCTACAAGTGTGTCGATACTGGACGAATTGACCAAAATTCGGTGGATGTAACTATCATTGATAAGTGCATCATTGAGCGAGAAAAGTGTTGGTTGAAAGACTAAAAGAATAAAGGTACGAAAATATGCTATGATTCTGAATTTTTCTCTGATTCACAGGGTATTTTCGTCTTAGATTTCTAGAATGTATCAAAGTCTAAATGATGAATTGCCTTTCTATTTGGAATCATCATCATCATCTACTCCTGAAGATTATATTATTGATTTGGAAGCTGATAAAGAAGAAGAAAGAAAATGTCTCCATTGTGATATTTACCTTCATTTAAAAGATAAAAAAACATTTGGATATTTTAGTCATTCTTCCAAAGGTTATGATATTATATTTCTTAACAAGGATGATAAAAAAATCACAAAATTTTCATTATGTAGTAGATTCTTATGTACTATCTTCCCTCCACGTAAAACATATCATTATTTGAGAAGAAAAACGTGGTTGTATACAATCGATTTACCAATTAGAAGAGATGCAGATATATATAATATTATCGACGAATGTAAAAGTAAAAACTATCTACCATGGTATTTTAATCATCCAGCTCGAGTAGATGATACGAATAGAGTAATAGTATAATTTTAAGAGATATGAACAAATTCCAAACTTGGAAATGTTGTTGTATAAAATTTTAATAAATATTTTAAAGTGGAAACATCATTATTCTTATTCTTCTACTTACCTACCCCTCCCTCCTATATTTTTTATACCCTCCTTCGTATCCAATTACATAACTGTCAATCATTTCCCCCTTGCTTTTCTCTGATTGGTTCATTCCCTTGCTTTTCTCTGATTGGTTCATTTTGTCTATGACGTCATTTCCTTTTCTCATTTCATACATAAATTCACGAACATTTGAATTTCCCGCTCATTCGGCTCAACCATGGCTTTGGATGAGGAGCAACATAATAATTGTTGTTCTTGTTAAAAATTAAACAACAACAAGAACAACAATTATCCCCCCAATAATGTACTTGTTGAAATTCAACAAGTACAAAAAAATATCCCCTCACTTCGCTCTATTATTCTCCTCTATATATATATATATATATTTTTGTGGGAGGAGCGAGAACCAAAAAATTCTAGTATAAGATTGTGTATCCAATTACCAAATCCATACCTTCCATCACCATTAATTATTCCAAATTATCCCTAATTCATTATAATTTATTCCAAAAATAAATTGCATAAATTAGCAAAATAGCACCCCCCTGGAAAATCACCCAATTTTACCCATTTTTGCTGATTTTGCATATCTATTTTTAGTAACTACCAATACAATCTTATACTAAAATTTTTTGGTTCCCGCTCCCCCCACAAAAATATATATATATATATATCCACTACTCTCTTAGTGAATTTATTCGGTCGTCGGTGTTTTCAACAGTTGGAAGTTCCTCACAGTCTATAATTATAAAACATTACTTATTAGTAATAATTTTCTAATACATTAAGCTAAGGTATAATACGAAAAGCAGCTCGCATTTAGGGGGGCCATTCGTATCGCCTTAAGAGTGTCTAAAATAAAAACTGTTGTTGCATCATTTTTGATTTTTTTTTTCCAAACTCGGTTGATTATAAACAGGATGTTTTCATGGGCTCAGCGGGTGACTCAAATGTTTTTTTTTTCTTTATCAATTGATTTCTTGATTGAATTTGTTACGACACGGGTCTTACTGTGTGAATGCTCAATGGTGAAACCCAGTCCTGGTGACAATTTCCCGCTGCTCCCAGCATTTTCTGTTTTTAACAATGCATTAGGTGAAACGTTTTTTACATATTTTCTTGTGCTCTCGACGGTATCCATTTCATCAAGAGATACATCACTGTTGTCGTCTTGATCGGTGCATGGCTCATCTGTATCGTCTTTTACATATCCGACTGATTTCGACATTGTTAATAACTTCTCCTTGAAGGCAAAAATAATGAGTAAAGAGATGACATTACACAGTAAGGCAAGCAACCTCCACTTCCTATCTTTCTATTTGATCGCCATAGTTTCGTTTTGGTATGCGTTTCAAATATGTGAATGGTAGTTTCTATTTAATGTAATCCTATTCAGATACCACCAAAGTCTTTGTTGCGATAGTTTGCTCAGCATGCAAAATTACATAGCATCGTTTGTTTCCTATGGTTGTTCGTTTTAAGCATTTGCTTTGTGACGTACGCTTTGACAGCGCATTTGCATTAACAAAAAAAGATGAAGCTTAAACGTTCTAAGTTACGATATAAACTTATGCTATTTCATTCATTTTTTTCAAATCGCCTAATACCTCACATGCCTTTTTAACGTTTGTGCAGCTTGTCTGATAGTCCTGTTCGTTTTTCTTACCAGATTCATCTAATATGTGAGAAAAAGAAGTAGAGAAAATTATACCTATAAACACGACACACAAAAGTAGATGCATCAGAAACCGTTTTAAATAGCGTTCTAGTTCGAAAAATTATGAAACAAACGTAAACAATCTTCGAACTCCATAAATGACATAAAGCAGTAGGAAATAATAATATCAAATATTTCTTGATTTAAGTATCGATTTGATTTTATACGAAACTCATAGAAAGTTTAAAAATGTAGATTTAATCTATTGTAATTTAGAGAAAGAGCGTGCTGTACAGAATTTCACGATTTTAAAAGTTGATAATACTTACCTGTGATGAACAAGGTTCCCATGTCCTCCTTATGTGGCGCCAACTTTGACGAACTTCGTCGTTCATCTGCCAGGTTTGAAATTTGCATGAATACGTTGGATTCGTTCCAGTTCGGTAAATCAATTAAAACATTTTGAAGTGGTATTTCCACACAGTTAACTTTATCAATACGGTAATTAGTTATCCTTTCAACACGTTCGACAACAGTTGAATTCAATAAGCGATGGACAATCCAATACCTTATACTGTCAACGTCTTTCCCAGAGTGTATATGTGCGAATGGGTTGATGGAGTAAAATGCATTCATGATCGCATAAACCCCGCAGCTACAACCATCATATTGTTTTGGAAGTTTTCTTGGCGTTATAATTAACAAATTGTCAAGATTAAAAGGGTACCCACGTATCTCGTAAGAAGTAGTAAGGAAACCAGTGAACAAATTAATAACTGACATGCTAATGTTGAGAGTGGAATCGTAGTAGCATAAAAGCAAGGACTTAGGATAAAATACTACTATTGACCAGTGTGAATTTGTAACGTTGACAGGACACATTAAAATATCAAATTCTGTAGGATCAACTGCCAACGACGCGTTCATCACTTTGTTTTCGGCTGAGTTATTCCTCAAAGCTTCGAATAGATACGAACTGAAAGCATGCGCAACAAAATCACATTCGTTATCCTCGCATATGTTCAATAGAAATGCATTTAAAACATCGCCACTCAACCAATGTGATGGCTTTACAGTATTTAAGTCGTATGAGGTTATAGCGCAGTAATTAACCCTTTTTTGGTAGCTCCAGGCTTTCAAAACTTGTCTAACATCATCTTCACTTATGTACCAAGGAACGTCTCTTCGTTTCTCCGTGTAGCTGTGTGTATTTTTTTCAGATTCAGACCAACGATCCCCTCTAACGTAAAAGCATATGTACACATGTTTTTGAAATCGTTGAGAACGGAGTACCTCTTCCAAATTACATCTCTGAATAATCGTGTCGTCGTACAGGGTTGCGGTCTGGTCTTGATGGAATACATAGCTTACAAAATGTCCTTCTTCTGGACTAGAACCATAATGAAGAACGGCAGCAGATAAGCTATATATTACGTCGTCTTCGTCATAGTTGAACGACGTCGCACCTCTAAAATTTATACGTTTACTACACAATACAGGAGTGTTGAGCTTTACTCTTTTCTGTCCGTTCCATAAGACACGATTGATGGTTACAACCGAAATTTCAGGTAGTTGATGAAAAAGCTCAGTATAGTGAGAAACTGGTTCAGCATCACAATTAGCACATATATCATCGTCTTCAGTAGAAAGCCTTCCGGAAGACAATAGCCAGATGAGAGATCTTAATTCAATGCTATTAGTGTGAACAGGAACATTGACAAACATATTCCACGGTGTACGTACTCTTCCCCAATATGTATTACATTCTGCATTTAGGCACCTGTTTAGTCCAACAACTTTCCATTGCAAAAGAGAAACAATACTTTCTGTATAAAGGCTATTGCTCACATTGTACAACTCCTGGCAAATTTTGTTCAAAAGTTCATTTCCATCTTCATGATGATTTTGTTTAGGTTCCATTTGCACGCTCGTTGCTACCGCAAGTGGGCCATCTACAAACCGAACACACTTTGAAGCTTTCTTCTCATTTGGCTTGATCATCATTTGCTGAAAGCACGTATAGAGCCCGACGACTAAATTTGACTTATTCATATCGTTCTCATACATCTTAAAAATTAACAGACGGAATGGACTCGCAAAAAGACATTGCAACAAGCTGTTTAACCAACAGTTTGATTTCACATTTTCTATACCTCTGGAACGTACATCACCAAATGCTTGAATCTTGGGAGCGGGAAGAATTTTATCCATAACAGTCTCTTTCACCCATTGTTTTTTTGATACCATTTCTTGCACATGAAATTCTTCGCAAAGTTTTTTCATGGTCGTTTTGTCATTAATAGCTGTCACACTTTCTTTGCTCAAAACGTAATGAAGGAACTGCGCACAGTTAATATCCAAGCAAGACACGCAAGCGTAGTTTGTCTCTTTGAGTTTGGCTAATTCAGAGCAGAAGTTGACACAGCTGCAATGGTAAACTTCTTCACAAAGGATACACTTTACTGATGCATCTCTGGGTGTTACATTCTGCCTGCAGATGCAATGTCGTACCGTACTCATTTCTCTTTCCCTGTTCTTTTCTAAACGTTTGCCTGTTGATTTTTTCGCTTCTTCTTTTGAATATTTACATTTTTCCTCATGGCTTAACTTTTTCCAGATTCTCTTTGCTTCCATTTTTATATTTTTAAAGCCTTGTTTATTCTTACTTATTTTGCGACTCGTCTTCTTCTCGAATTCTTTAAACTCCTTGCTGTTGCAATTAAACTCTTTTCCTGTACGTAGTTGCGTCGTTACTTTGGTTTCCACCGGTTTAAATAGTAGTTTGGTTTTAGAAGGTGATAGATATTTTCCAGATTTTTTGTTCTTTTGTTTTATTTTTGAAGACGACTTTGACCATTGTTCCTCAGGCTCAATCTCTTCATTTGACGAGCTGCTACCAGTCCTATCTCGCAATGACAAAGTTGCTTCATTCTTCTCAGATAATAGTTCGGGTTTTCCACAAAGCTTTAATAATTTATTGACAGAATTGTCTTTCATGGAACACGTTCTCGCACTTAATAAACCGTCCACAAACTGTCGCTGCAACCCCATGTTGTCGTTCCAGTTTTCTGCTAAAAACGTGTCTAGTCGCAAGCTACGATTATTTTTAAAAGAGCAATTTTTCTTTATGCCAAAGAAATCTTCAACTTGACCATTTGTCTTATTATCATTAAGGTAATTTCGTTGGCTTGAGTTTAAATAATTGGTAGCGGTTCTGGCAATATATCTAGCATCAAATCGCGTTAAATCTCCCAAAAGCAATCCTGACCATAATACGCAACATGGTAGATAATTGTCAAACACGTAATTAAAATATTTAGGCATGAAGTATTTGTTCATTTCACCAGAATTAAGTTCATTTCTCTCCATTGTAGAAAGTTGATCGTACCAGTAGTTGATCCAGACGTTTTTATCTTCTGTGTTTGAAAGAGTTTCGGTTAATAATTCGACATCGTCACTCTCAGGCGCTTCGATATCCGAATCATCGGCATCCCTATCAAAACCGTGAGGGTCCTTAAAATTATGAATGGCAGCAGAAAATTGTTCCAGTTTCTGGTTCAGCATTGGGCTCACGTATTTACTTTGAAAAATATAGTAACCAAGAGAAACAATATGCGTCATCTCTTTAAGTGTCGAACAGCACACTAATCGACCAAAAAAACGCATTGCTATATGAATCTGGCTGTTTTCCGGTTTATTTTTTTCGTGTGTCTTTTTTGCATGAAACTTATTCAACTTCAACATGTGTGCCGAGCACACGTGAAATATTGTTTTTGCCGCTTCTTCTTTACTCGCCTCTCCGTTAATGATATTAAAACCTCTTGTTAAGTAATCATCTACAGTTTCATCCGTAAACTCCCTCATACTAGCGTTAATGATTGCCATGCTAAAATCTGTCATTACTAATGCAGGTGTTGTGTACGATAACGATTTCGGGAAAACCTCCTTTTCTTTTTGCTTCAAAGTCCTTATCATTTCGCGAATCGATTCAGTGGTATGGCTGCTTGTAATGTATTCAACTATAGGAATTGGAGGGTATGTTGGATACGGATGTCGTATTACCATGGCGTAGTACAAAATTCGCCCACGCTCACGTAAGCCTTCGTCAGAGAATAGCTTTCCTGTGGCGTCAATGTAAACAACATCATACTTCGCTAGTTCGTGATAAAGTCTCACGGATGCCTCGTTAAAAAGTACAAGATTAATATTGTCAGTTAAGTTGAAATGCTGAATATAACCAAATATCTTTCGCCACATATGGCCTAATTCGATAGCTTTACATTCATCGTCTTCCCTAATTGATTTCTGAAGAAGGGCTATAGCTGTGAAAATATCTTTATCGAATTGCGCTTTCTTTTTTGCTGCGCTACGAATGTTTTTCATTGTCGAATGTGATACACCTACCCCAGTACGATTTCCCGCTTGAAACGATTCAGGAGAAAGTTCAACCAGCTTATCTCTATGATATTTTGATGGTGTACTGTCTGCTTGTTTGTACTCCTCTATTGCTTTTGCACGTCGCTCACCTACAAATTTGGTAGCTTTAGGTTTTGTTATGTCATGCCTTACGTCTCCTTGAAACTCGATCTTCATTATATTTTCATTACGTTCTTGGATAGTCATGTGAACAACTACGTCTCCATACTTGCATGCCACCGTTCCACGCCAATAAGGACTCTCGCCTTTTCGCGAATTTTCCTTTTTGATGTAATTACGCTTGAATGTGAAGCAGCAAAACGGATTGAACTTTTTCAAGATGTCATAAAAAAATGTTGTATAATTCCCTTGGAAAGCTCTTTTTGCGCAAACATCTTTGCCCGTTCTTATCGGTATGTTCAACCATTCGGTAGAAAGTTTTACATAAGAAAGTGGTCGAGTAAGTTTAGCACAAAATGTACCAGAAGAAGGTATATTACTATTAGATAACGCTTGGACTGTAGAACCCGAAAGTTGTGATAAACTTACACAGTGTTCCTTTTCTTGTTCATAAGAAGCATCGTAACATTGACACAGGTCTTTACCAACATCATACACGTAGTTCTCGGGTTCCTCATGGCTATCCGTTGTATTATAACATTCACTTGCTTCGTTAAACTTCATCGTGAATGGTGAGTTAACGTCCGATTTGTTTGGTTCAAAACGTTTTGTCTCACGTGACTCTGCGTGTCTTTCGGTATGTCGTGACGGTTCTCTATTGATAAATTTGCTTTCGTGTAACTCATTTGTGTGTAAATTGTTCTCGCCGCAAGGATAATCACCATCACTAATGTGATCTTTGTAGACGTAAGACAACGCTCAACCAATAACATTTCCAAAAAAATCCGATAAAGTGCACTTCCCAGAATTATTTACCGAGTTACATATGTAATTACTTAAAATCTTTTCTCCTAGCTCTTTCTCTCCTTCTTTTGTGTTTACAGGATTGACAGATAAATGGGGTTTGCAACTCTCGTTTGTTTCATTCCCTTGAAACCCTGCCACTTTATTACGCACAATTCCTTTGACATTTTTTTTATTTACTCTCCATATCATTCGCAATTTTTCGACTTTCTTTTTACCCACGCGAAATTCTCCGTAATATTCTTGTGCGATTGCTAGCCACATATTTTTTTTATTTTTGTAATCCTGTTTCATTTTTTCAGCTACAATTTCAACGAATTTGTTTAGATCGAATGTTTCGCAAACTGATCTTTTTGGCCTTCCACGTGCTCCACCCAACATCAACGTCGAACTGTGCTTTGTCTTCGTATTTGGCCATTTTCGGCTCCATTTCTCTAGCATGTGATTCTCAACTGCACGTAAGGACAAAATACGTCTCACTAGTTTACGGCGCTTTACACTTTTTTTGCTAGATGGGCATCGCGATCGATTTCTTCGACAAAAAAATGCTTGATTCGAACGTAGATTTCGCTCACGTGTACGGCTTTTACGGGTAATACGCCTGTGCCAATGTGCCATGTCTAGTGATTACTAGTGCGAGTATTGATGTCCAATCGAGCAGACACTTAAAACATTAACGTTGTGTTTCTGACAGAAATTCATATCGATTATAGATACGTCGCGAAAATAACATGTGGAAATGGAAAAGTAACAAAAATACTTCTCTTAGTTTAGATTTTATTGCGCATGCTCAAAGCCAAACAATATTTTAAAAAAGCCCAAAAAATCAAAACGCTTGTGATTCACAAAAATTTAAAAAAGTCAAAAATCTTCGTCAATTTAGCAAAAATGCAGAGGCAGCCAAAAAACGTCTATTCTTATTTAAACATGAACAATTAGTTGTATAAATTATTACTACATATTATGAAAAAGTCGTAATATAAATTCGTGAAGGGGTACAATTCAGCCAGCTCACATATTCGTTCTCTCTTGTCACCCCATGGGCTTGTGGCACTGACACTGATCTAGTACAAATGCTGGATGCATCTGTTGTTGTTATTACCGGAAGTAAATCTGCAAGTGCGGAGACTCTCTATAGATTTCTATTACAGAAGTCAAGGCAGAGTCTCTGGAGTCATAGTGTTTGCGATTTTTCCTGCTGAGACGAAGCGTTTTCTCCATACAAGAAGGCCATGACATTGTTTTCCTACTATTGTAGATGAGTGTATTTTACAAAAAACGTTTCCACATCAAAAGCGTAAACTTTGAGAAGCGGTTCTTCTGTCGACTTCGCTGTTGAAGTTTCGAGTAGGTCACAAAATTTGCGTTTCGCTTGCCGTCTTTTGCGAATTTTTCCGGGATAGCAAGAAGTCTCCTAAACTCGTAGGTTACTTGATATGGCCAAGTGAAGTACACTTTAGGATGTAATCTGTGAGAAATTCTGATAAGTGCTTTGCATAGCTAAAAAATCGGCGTTACACAACGACAACTGCTTGACGACTGTTGTCTGAATAAGCTAGAACTGACAATATTGGAAACATTGCGCGATTTTTCCTGCGTTTGTGTTGAGCTGGATTAGGACGGCAACCACGCAGAATACAAAGTAAATGAATGTAGATTAGGGTATTTCTTGTTTGGTACCGTCTACTTGCAAACCTTCGACGTAGTCGAAATATTTATCCAAACTTTCTGCATTTTGGTGCGAATGTGAAATTGAATGTGTAACAGCTTGAAATTCGAATATGAAACAAAAAAAATCAGGGGGGGACGTCGCTATATGATCTTACAAAAAGCAGTGTTTTCAAGCTTTTTGATAGCCCATTTAGAGAAAAAGTCCAGATATTTCAAAAAAGCAGCTTTGAGAACCTTATAAGCAATGGTCATGATAAGAAAAGTAGAGGAGATTTTCCAAAATCTATCAAGAAAACCTATTGTAATTGGCCACCCGGAATTCTGGGTCAAGCACGGGTTGGCTTTTGCGATTTTTCCTGGTCAAACAGCTTACTGTATGCAGATAAAAACACCTCTGCATTATTTTATGATCATTGTAGATGAGTGTATTTTGGAAAACAACTTTCCCAAGTAAAAGCGTGACATTTTAGGAGCGATT
>JAODVM010122418.1:0-15616 GCA_025400095.1 Phenganax marumi | reverse complement strand
ACAATGAACTACTTCACTCTGATATTTCTTAAAAATTCTTCAGAACACAGAATTTCCCGGCGAAAAATTCCTACTTTTGATCACAGAACACTTTTGATTTACGTGTAGTACTACGCCCCTCCTGGAAATCAGCCCTGTGTTGATGAGGCTAGCGTAGTGTATTTAAATAAAGTTTAAGAAGAAGAAGAAGAAGAAGAAACTTTGCCAGTGTAAACCGGGCCACCAGTTTCGCGCGCGAAGTTGCAGCATTGAAGTCTACCATATGCAGCCGTGTATCCTTTTGAAACTTCCTAGACTTACAGTTTTCGTTCAATACTATTCTTTCATCGTAGTTTTAAGCGCTAAACTCGTCTTTTGTGGTTGACTTGATGCCGTGGCCATGCAAGTAAAGTACGTGTGAACGGGGGTTGAGTGTATTTCAATAAAATGAATAAACTAGTAATTCGTGAACTCACCTGAAGTATTTTGCGATAATTGCAAACGCCCAATTTTAATCTGAGATGAAATGTACCCAAATCTTTTTCCTTGTAATCATTAATTTCCACGCACAACTGCGTGTGAACGTTTTGAATCTGTCCATTTTTCGTCCACCGCCACCGGTACATAGTTTCTCTATCAGCTCTATCACTGCAGACATCGAGAACGATGCTTCTCGGCAATTTCGCTTTCAAGCATTTGTTCAGCTTGTAATTGTGTATCTTAAAATGCTGCACAGTGTCGGCTAGAAAATTTATGAGGACAACACTGTGATACCAGAAATCACTGGCGTTCATTGAAATTTGAAACACAGCAAAACTAAAAACGCCTTAAAAACTTTCGCACGAAATTCCTAAGATAGAAAAAAACAAAAAATACCTGCAAAAGCTTCATTTAGGCCAAGAAAAAGCTCAACAAACAACAAAAGAAAGCAAGTAATATTCATTTTCTCGTCTCTTTTTATCTTGCACATTTTTGTTTTTACTTACGTACATGGCAACGATGACGAGAGCAAACAAAGAACCAAACGACCACGAAAACTTCTGAGGAAACTGAATTTGTTACAATTGCAAGTCCCTTTTACAAAGTTCTACTCATTACTGTTCGAAAAAACTGTAATAATCACAGAAAAATTAAAGCAAACGGATTTTCTGTTTAATTACAACAATATGCCAGTCTATATCCAAACAGTATTGTTGTGTAATTAGAAATGTTTCGTGTCACAAAAAGGAGTAATTGACCACCGGCAGACCGGACTGTGCCGCTGTTGTTGAGGTTCGGCCAATGAGTTCAGCCCAGTTGTTGGTTCCTGTCACGTTGACATTGACATGAAATATTATATATTGTACGTCTTTATCTCTTTCTATGCGAAAACAAAATAAAATACCCCCAAAACCCCAAATACATGCTCGTTCGACGAAAGTAAAAAAGTCCACTTTTAACTGGTAACTGTGTCCTTAGGGAGAGGTGTACCAATCAGTTTATCCATAACTGTAAGTGTTAGCACATATAAGAAAATGAACGCCAATAAAGTACACGAACTAAAATACGTTAGATATGTGAATAGAGCACTGCCTACAAGCGGTCCAGAGATCAAACCTAATTGTTGAGTCGAAGCTAAACATCCTTGATAAAAACCTTGATCTTCCACGGGCGTAATCTTAGAGAGCAAAGATTTTCCTACGATGCTTGTGATTGGTGTAGCCAAGAGCATAAAGAATGCCATGACGAGTCCCAGCATTAGTCCCCCAATAGTACGAGGCTGCGAGTATGCTACGCCGAGTTGCGCAAATACACCAACAGTTCCCATGGCGATTGACGCAAGCAGGAGGCTACGGTCGGCAATGCGGTGCGATAGAAACCAGACTAAAATGATTACAATGACAAGTTCGAGGCCAGCCACCACATACAATATACTCAAATATGTTATAGTGAAGCCAAACAATTCGACTCCAATAAGAGGCGCGAGAGTTTCAAAAGAACTTTGGTTAAAGTACATTAAAAACTGTGACAGGAAAAGCACCAACAGTTCAGACCGCGACAAAGCAGTTTTAATTGATTCACAGAGACTCCGACTTTTTTCGATTTTCGGCTCTTCATGTTGTTTTTGTGATCTCAAAATATCAAAATACGTCAATTCTTCTTTGACGTTTTCCTCTTCGCTCGAATACCCCTCGTAGTTTGGGGGAAAGGATTGCCTCCTAGCATCCAAAGATTTCTCATTGTTATCATCAGATGACTCCGTCCCATCTTTGCCCGTTTCCTTATCACCAAACTTCTCCGGGATTTCTTCTAAGGGTCCACTCTTGGAATCAAATCGCAGCTTCTTCTTCACGTCCTCGTTGTCTTCGGGGAAATTATTGGCAAAGAAATCATCTTCGATATCTTTGTAGTCCTTGGTGAGGTTGTAGACTGTAAATAAATGAATAATCCCGACGAGAAACCATAGAATAGCCATAAAAAACCCTGGCGCGGTTCTCTTATCAATCTTCCATGGACCAATGCTGAAATCGAAATTCTGCAGGAAAAAATTAAAGGAGGGGCCGATCGTAATCCCGAGCAGTCGTACGCCTTCTAAGATCGTGACGATCCGTGTGCGTTCGGCAGGCGTTGTGAGTCGAGCAACTTCTCCGTAAAGTGCCGAGACGTAGCCAGCACCGATTCCCGATATACAGCGCCCCAAGATTGGCATAAACACATGCATTGGCATCGAGTAGACGATATTCCCCACGAAGTCCAGGAAAATTGTCGCCGAACCAATTGCGCGAATCCGACGTGTAACGTCAGAAATCTTGCCAACAATCGGCGCAACGATCACGCCGACTATGGAGTCAGCGGCGATGGCAATTCCTAAAAAGTAATAAGGTGCCCCAAAGGATTGCAAGTAAAACCATAGCGACGGAATAACAATGGCGTAGTTGACACCAACGATGAAACGACGAACGGCGAAACCGACGAATGTCAGCTGACGTTTGCTTTGAAACGTCAATTGAAATGGAAAGTCAAAACAGCCTTGCGCCTGTGACAACATGTTGATTAATTAACAACACCCTTCAAATCCTTCTTTCAAGGCTATAAATGGAAGAAAATCATCATTACTGTCCAACCTTCTTTGTTCACTTTTCCTATAGCCAAACATTTATCGAGCCTGTGAAATTTAGATCCATATAAAACAACCCATGAAAATGAGCGATTAAAATCGGTCGATATGTGTAAGCAACGATGTAGTTAAAGCGCTTCAGCACATTTGCAAAATGCTGTCAAAGTTTGACAATTGCGCAAGGCGACATTACTGCGCGCAACAAATTTTGATAGAGAAACACTGTTTAACTGTATTAACTACTGGTAGTGAGCGTTGCGTAGAGTGAATATTAGCTTTATCTTCCATTCGTCAAAAGGTTTACTGACTTGCGCGCATTTGAGTAGGAGAACTTGATTAGTGCCTTATAAGTGTTAATACGAAATTCGGCATTTCTGCCGTTGACAATTTAATACTAACTTGCCGTACGAAGGAATCTACAGAGCCCGTATAAGTTTAAGAGCTTCGTCAGTTTACTTCTAGCGCAGCAATGGGAAATCCTACAGAACCGTAAGTTGACTCTTGCTTTAATTAATAATATCTTGAATTATCAAACTGAGGCTAAATATTCCTCAGTAAACACGAATATGCTTTGAAACAAGCAGTGCTGAGGAAACTATTTACTATAGGATCAGTTTACACTTCGATGAAAACGAACGCTTACCATCTTATGGACTTGATTTTAGATGAAGCATGATCAGTCTTCGCAATTAAATGTCTTGGTGGTGACTAAGACTTGAAAAATATCGATCTAGGTGGTTGTCTAACAGGAGAAATTGATACGCATCATCTGTCCATCAACAACAGCATGATTGCAAATTTTGAAAATGGCTCTGACCTCAATTAACGGGGGGGAGATTTTGAATTCAGCACAAAGACAATGTTTCCTTTTCGAGTCCACTATGATCAATATAAAGCCTTCCAATACATTTGAGTCGCACACTTAACTTTACAAGTAGCTTTACTCTTACATCACCTTAGCTCTAGAGCAACTGTATGATCCACATTGTTCCAAGACTAGGTCAATTACTCAGCAGATTACAAATTCGTTTTATGCGACTGTACTGTGCAGATTAGAATTAAGTTACAGCAAACTATGTTTCGCGTTGTGTTAACTGCAACAGTACAAACTGTACGAGTTTGTGTTAAATCACAGATTAAATGCAAAAATGGGATATTCAGTAACTCCATGCGTAGTTTAACTGGTACAACCAGTAAAACGGTGCAGAAAGATAATCAGTCAGCCCCCCCGTAATTACTGAATTGGCATAAAGACATAACTACGACGCATTGAACCGCGATTGAATCGCAAGCATAGGGTGCTAACATCTTGAATAGAATATTAGATTACAAGGAAAACAGCAGTGGATTTTTGATGTCCTCGCACATGCTATTGATAAAACGTTTCAATTTCGAAAGCGAATGAGAAAAAAAGCAGAATAAGGCAAGTAAAATTGAGAAATATGAGCAAAAATTCGTTATCTGGCTCCACAGGTCTTACTGGTTTAGTTGTAAGTGGTTGCGCTTGATTGTTCACGCGTACACAAGGTTGCCAATATTTCAATTTAAGAGTCGAGCATAATTGAGAAACTTAATACAGTATTCCTACAGTGTGTAGAGTTGGAAGGATAACAAACTTGAAAAGCTGGGTTTTGTCTTTTTAGATTTCAACAATTATTTGGAATTATCGACGAAGTTGTGGCAATACTGATGTGATGCAATTATCGTTTGGGTCAGTGCGTCTATGCTGACAATCTTCTTCGTCTTCGAAGCGCTTCGCCTTCTTTAATAACAGCAAAGCGTGATGCTGTGTGAATCGAAAGGGACTTTGGAATCATCGTTTGAGTTGACCCACCAAACGAAACGTCAGCTTACGTTCATCGGGTTTGCGCTGCATCGATTTGCAAGTGGCATAGACTATATCATAATCCTGCCTTCGGTCTATTTCTATCTTCTTTCATTCGACGCGAGTTATTATTTCCTGGGTCTTGTTCTTGCCGCAGACTCGTTAGTCGCGTTCTTTTTAGCACCGATCTTCGAAAAGTTGGGTGAGAAATGGCGGAAAGTAAGGTTGCTTGGTTTTATCGCGAACTTCTTTCAAATTGTGGGCAGTTTGATTTATGCATTGCCATTGCATTACTACATGCCATTGATTGGTCGTTTGGTCTCTGGCCTAGGTATGTTTATGGTTTACGCACGATAAAAATAAAACAATAGTTTGACCAAAGAAGAGTTCGCTAAATAATTTTTGTTAGTGTTTTTAAAAATAGCGCATACGGC
Source organism: Phenganax marumi (assembly GCA_025400095.1). Classification (NCBI taxonomy): domain Eukaryota; kingdom Metazoa; phylum Cnidaria; class Anthozoa; order Malacalcyonacea; family Clavulariidae; genus Phenganax; species Phenganax marumi. The sequence goes on along the minus strand of JAODVM010122418.1, from coordinate 10,281 downwards.
CATTTGCAGGTTTCCGTTGAGCGTGCTGTCAAAACAACGTTTAAAAAAGTTGCAACTGCGTAACTGCCAGTTCTGACGCCGTGATTTATAAAGTCTTGAGAGCATCGTTTTGTGTAAAATAAAATGTGCTGTCTTCGTTTGATAAAAAGTGGGCGATGTCAAGATTAAAATATTCTACGCGTTACAAAGCGTTACAACTAAATAAATGCTCTCAAAACAGCATAAATTACGGCGTCCAAACTGAAAGTTACGCCCTTGAAAATGATGATAATCAAGCAAGTTGCAACTTTTTCGAACGTTGTTTTGACGGAAGTTTGCAAATGGTTTTAGACTGTTCCAAGTCGTTGCTACTTATATCGTGTTTACTTGTGTTTGGCACCGCCCCCCCCCCAGTGAGCATCTTCCTTGAATAAGCGCAACATTCGAAACATCGAGAATTTACAAAGCACCGTGGCGCCTAAACGAGTAAATTCCGTATTTTATAAAAGCATGTTGATAATTTACAATTGTACGCGAGCTAGAACTATTCGGGTATGAGTGGTACATATATTAATGCTAGAAACGAGTCTCAAATAACAGCAGGTAACCATGAGTAAGACTATCACAGTCCCACGGATTGTGTTTTTTTTTTCGATAAGGCGCATAAAACGCATGCTATTAATTAAATGATGCAACAGAGAACATCACTGGTAATCATTGAATTGAATTCAAGCCATTTAGCGTAATAAGAGCCTAATTAACCAATGTCGCGGGAGTATTTTTTTCATTATATTGAAAGAGTAGAACTGTGCCACACGCCAGTAGAATGCTGAAAACTGTGTTGAAACTGAATTTCTGCTTGTTTCAGGGCATAGTTTTAGCGGTGCAATTCATGGCGAAGTCAAGCGCGGGACGTTACCGGAAGAGCGCAACAAGGTCATGATATTCATGGAAGGCGTGCGCCTATTTGGTGTCGTCATCGGCCCAGGGATGAACTTCTTCGTGAAAGATTTTGACCTGACTTTTGGACCGTGGACGATAGACAAGAGAACCGCGCCGGGTTTTTTTATGGCAATCGTATGGGGGTTGGTCGAAGTTGTGCATTTATTTACTGTGTTTGATTTGGGTGCAGCCCCACAGCCTTATCAAGGGATACCAGATTTTGAAGTAAGCGATGATGAACCATCTGACAAACATCTTTCTCCGACCCTGGATGAAATAGGAACCGACGAAGATGAGCCGAAGTCGGACGACCAAAGTACGGACGCCTCCGAAAGTGAACGCGAAGCCACTCCCAAAGTTACGAAAGTTGATGAAACGTCACACAGCAGCGAAAAACCAGTTCGACCAGTTTCCCAATCCAGTTATCCCAAATCTTATGAAGGCAAGCCCGTTCGACCGCTGTCGCGATCAAGTCGTACAAACACACAAGAAGCGGTGCCGCCCAGCATCTGGGAATGTTTCTGCCGTGGTGATGTCACGCTTATTCTAATTTGTCAATTTTTGATGTTTTTTAATCAGACTGCTTTTGAAACTCTGATGTTGTTGGTCGGTGTTCACCAGCTCGGGTTCAACATTAATATACTCAGCGGCATTTTCATAGTTGCTGGGATAGAGATGGTAACGATAATAATAGCAGTGTGGTGGGCAAACAAAGCACTGGACGCGAAGTATTTGCTAATCACGAGCGTCTCATCCGGGTTGCTAGCCTCGTTTGCAAGACTGGCTGTTGGTTTCGCAAATAGCCATACTACAGGCTGCATCGTAATGACACTTCTCATGGGTGTGTTTACCATACTAGGCACTCCTATTGTAAGCATCGCTGGAAAGGCATTGCTGCCCAAGCTAACTCGGCCCGAGACTCACGGTTTTTATCAATCTGCATTCGCAACCTCTCAACATTTGGGCTTGGTTGCGGGACCGCTCGTCGCCAGCGCGTTGTACACGCACCTCGTACTGTTCAGTTCTTTGACTATCGCCGTGTTTGTTGTTGTGTACATGTTGTTGTTGCCTGCAATAGAGAAAATGCAAATTGGTGCTCATGGGTGCGGCACTTAGCGTTTGAAAAATAATGCAAAACTTCTATTTGTGCTGTTGGAAACTGTAGATTGCAGTGATGAAATGTCATTTGTTTGTTGACGAAAAGCTGTTCGTCTTGAACCATGAAATATTGATATTGTAGCTTCCTTTTATATGTAACTGTGTTCATCTTCGTTTATCATAGAATAAATTACAGTATTAGATATCAGATCTAGTTACTCACTTTTACAAACATTGCATTGCAAATTCAAGGAGTCCCCATTTTTGTCCCTCAGATATCTTCACTGGGACTTCCTATCCCATTTCGACAAAAATTTTTGGTTACTCACTTTTGCAAACATTGTGTTGCAAATTCAAGGAGTCCCCATTTTTGTCCCTCAGATATCGTCACTGGGACATCGTATCACCATTCGCTAAAAAGTTTTGCTTACTCACTTTTGCAAACATTGCATTGCAAATTCAAAGAGTTCCCATTTTTGTCCCTCATATATCTTCACTGGGACTTCCTATCACATTTCCATAAAAATTTTTGGTTACTCACTTTTGCAAACACGGTATTGCAAATTCAAGGAGTCCCCATATTTGTCCCTCAGATGTCATCACTGGGACTCCAAATAGGATAGGGAAATGAAAACATTTTCAACATCAGTTGGTGACGAATCATTTTACATGGTAGCGACTTTTCGACGATGGTAGTGAATACAATGCGACTCTTAGAAAAATATTGTACGACATAAGAAACAGAATTGAACAAAAAATTACTGCCTATTGACGCTAAAAATCACTGCTCAACATTTCACAACATTCATTTTAATCGTCGTAATTATCTTTGCAAATACTCAATCACATCTGATAGTTCTATTTTCTCCTTGCATAACCTACCCAAAAGAAGACAACGCAAAATTTTCGTTAAATTATGCACGTCAGGACCATTTGTACCCAACGTTAAACACAACTACAAGACATAGATAGGGGTTCACAATTATACATATAATGTATAAACAAAACGCAACGAGACAAACTTAACTAAAAATGCAGTTGGGAACTGCAGTACGGCGACCAAAATGGTTAAAAATAAAAATTTAAAGCGTTAATGCTATAAATTATCGAGTTCAAAAACGACAAGACATTAATTTGAAACTCAAGACAAAAAGTACGAATTGAGGCGGTTCACTTCTCTGGTGAAATTACAATGTATGAAAATAGATTTCGTCTCAATGACGCATTGGGCCCCAGGACACCGCGGCAGCAAACGGCTTCGTGCTGCTTCCAATGGCGGGAAAATCATCTGTGTCGGCCATGTTAAGAACGGCAGGTGGGGGATTGGGAGACACTGGAGGCGAAGACTTATTCCAGGGAGCGTCACGAACTACAAATTCTGGGGGGTTGTAGGCTTTGCTCTGGGTGTCGTTACTTTTGCTAGGCGGGTTCATGTAATGATTAACCAGATCTTTTGCTTCTTGTTGATCTCGAACCTCATCAAGCTAAAATGACAGGAAAACAAAACACACTTCAGTAGAATGATACAATTGTCTGTACACGCAAGATGATTGGATTGTAAAGTATCGCTGTTAAACTACACAAGTACTCGGTGCATACTCTAGTGTGTGTGTACCCTAGTTTGTGTATAAAGTTATTTAGAGCGCTTTATTTTGAAATGAATTGCTTATGTTAAAGTCTGAGGTTGGCATTGGTCAATTGTAACTTACATATTCTTCTTCAAGCATCAACAAATGATCTTTGGCATCATCAACATTCTCAGGGGCACCTGAGATCGCGACGGGGCCATTGGGGTTATCAGAACGAGGAAAGCGGATATCAACCTTGAACTGATCCATGACTCTACGAATACTTGCACCACGTGCTCCGATAAGACGGCGATGTACTCTGGGATCAATATCTACTTCAACAGTAGTCTGATCCTCCTGCAAATTTTTAAAATAGTAATCACCAGATCATCTTCGTTCACTTATTAGAGCAAAACTCCTTACCAGTTCCTTGACCATACGCTCAATATCTTCCTTAGCAGCCTGGCAGTTGCGTTCGTAACCAGTCAACGTAATGATGCCAGCATCCTCGTCATCACTTCCCTTGGAAGAAGGAACTTGGATTTGCACTTCATGTTCCTTGCGAATCTTTTCAATGATTACTCCTTTGCGACCTATGATCTTAGGATGATACTTGGGGTCCACGTACACTTCCAGCTGGAAGTTGCGAAGAGCCTGGGAACATAATTCTACAGTCAGCTGAAACAATCTGCAATTACTGAAGCAATGAGACACACTCACCTTGTCTTCATTTTCCGCCTCGATTTCCTCCACTCGTTTATTGAGAGCATTGATGGCTTGTGTGACGTTCTCGCGTGGGCCCGAGATTGTGACGTCATCCAACTCGTCTTTGGCGGGGGGAATGAGAATGTTTACATCGAACTCATTCATCATTGCCCGGATGTGTGCGCCTTTTGTACCAATGATATAACGATGGTAATCAAAAGGGATCTTCACTGATTCTGTGATGGGAATAAGGTCCTAATAAACAAGAAACAACCTGCGTGATCCATAACTACATCTTAACAACAAGTTTATTTATTTATTTTATTTATTATTATTATTTATTTATTAAAATTTCTTTATACACGGTAAAATCATCAGTACTATAAACTGTATAACAACAACATGCAAACTAAGGGGGAAAAAATCTAGACAACACACAAATAACATATGTACAAGGAAAGAAAATACTGTTCCACATGATTGCCGTGTGGAAATCAGATATTCAAAAAACTTTATCAAGTTCGGATTTAAATTCCCGTAGACAGGCAATTTTCCAAACGTTTTCTGGAAGGTTATTCTATAAATGGGCCCCACTATAACTAAAACTACGCTTCAGGTAGTCTGTGCGAGGCATTGGCAAATCAACCAATGTGGTTGAATTTCTTAATCTGTAATCTGTGCTCCTTGGAACTTGTTGTACGAGTCATACTCACCAGCAAAGCTTGTTTGGCCAGGTCTACTTGCTCAATATTGCCCGTGATCTGAATGATATCACATTTCTTGACGCCTTCCTCGTCCGCCGCCGGTGATGTCGGGCTCTCTTCGCCATTCATCGTGCCATGATCGCCGTTCTCATAGGAAGAAGGTCGTTCTGGAAATTTGATATGAACGTCGAAGCGATTTTGAACTCCTTGAACAGTAGCGCCTTTAGCTCCCATCAAAGAGCGATGATGTTTCTGAGCCACCACTACTTCAATGGTGGTCATCGATTCAAGACCTTTCACTATCTCAAGGATTCTTTCCTTGGCTCCCTCTACGCAATTACTAGCACCTTTGAGCACCACACGTTCACTGCCACTGTTATAGCGCGGGAAACTGATCGTCACTCCGCCAAAATCCGCAATCACTTCATTCAAAACTTTGCCTTGACGTGCTACAAAATGGCGATGATGTTTGACGTCCACGTAGACTTCGCTTTCAACGATGTTATCCTGATAAAAAACATTTCTTTCAGTAATGTGACAAGTATACTGTAGCGCACAACCCAATTAAGCCTGGTTTCCATATGGTCGTAAGTGTCGTGAACGAAGAGTCACGATATCTCTGAACAGCCAAAATATTCTATCTTCTAAGCAGTAAATCTTATAGAAAACATAGATATTGTTTACTAATACTTCCTTTGGTAATAACTCGTTTGAAACTGTTCTATTTCGGCTGATAAGAAAGTTCGTGACTATATCTTTACGACAGTTACGACCATATGGAGATAGATTTGCCCAAAAAGTCAATTTCAGGTAATCACTGAGGTCAGTGGTTATCTTGCAAACTTTGCACTCTCTCTGAGGTAGCCAGTTGTAGACTTTTCAATTGTTTGTTTATCTCTTTTAGGTATAACTCTGGTGGTAAAGAGTTCTCGAAGATTCCGGCAAAGGGATTCTCTCTTTCTGTTGATGGTTTTACTCTACAGAAAAGTTGTTGGCAGTCGAATAAACCTGCTGTTCCATCCAAAACAATCTCGAATCTCAGGCAGTCCAGGTTGACTAGGTAGCACTGCTTGCTTGAGTGGAATTGAAAAATTCTGTACAACAGGTACAATATGTGTCCCCCCCAAAAAGTTGTCAATGACCTTTTTGTATTCAAATTGGCAGCGTATTGTGGTGTGACAGATTGAGTACGACAAGGTCAGTCGTTAAAGCTAAACGCCTTATTAAATTTAAGAATAGTGGTAATTTCAAAGATTTGCTATGTGGGACAACTTTATGTATAGAGTGTAGGATTTGTATTATATTGATAAACAAGTGTAACGATTGCATTTAGGTAAAACAAATATATTATTTATAACACAACATGCTTAGAAAAGAACTTTTTACATCAAAATTAGTCAAAAAATTGTTATGCTACATAAAATTAAACACCCAAATACGCGTGCTCCTTTGAGGGATTTCAGAAGAATGCCGGAGAAAATGGCTGTAGTTTGGGAAGGGAGTAAGTACAGTCTACAGCAGGGATTAGGGCTTTCTAAGAAAAAAATGGAAAGTCCAGTAGTCCAAATTATTATAAATAAAGCCCAAATCCCGGCTATTTTGTAAAATAACAAAGGTTCTCGTGTAAAACAGTATACAAAACGATTTTTAAATGCAGTTGTATGTCTTCACAAAATACATTTTGTTGCTTTTTGGAGTATTCTTGCATTGCGAGGCATGACTGAATTGTTTTGTCGTATAGCTCATGATTCAAAGACAGTAAACGACTGTAGAGTTGAATAAGTTATTTTTGTTTTTGTTTCATAGCAAACTGTTTCATAGCAAGCTAAGAAAGGGACAAAGACTGAAATGAAGAAACAGAGAGAAAGTCCTGCACAAATGCGAAATTTGGCGATACGAATCGGTTGAAGGTAATGTAGGTCCTAGTTAGTTTTTTTGCATCGTATCACTGTAAGAGGAAGGTTTCAGCTATGAAGGAAATTTTAGAGGGAAGCACAGCGAGCCTGGGTGTGGGGCTGTTCCCATTGGGGGAATATCCCTCTGGAATCATTCATTGAAAAAAGGGGTAGAGTTTTAGGGCAGAGTCGGGGGGAGGGTGATAGGTGACGGGATTAAAAAGATAAGAGGAAAGGTTACAGAAAAAACCTCTATGGTACTGGTCTCTTTAAAAGAAAATTTTTTCACTCTGCCTTTTCAATATACTTTCTCTCTATTAGCAGTGAAACAGAAAAATCCTAACTACTTTTCAATTAAGGAAAGACCAGCTATAAAACTATTTAAGAGACTAACTACCAAGGACTAGCTAGACCTAACGGCATCTGCGACATTGAGATGGGTGAAAAAATTTTCTTTTAAACAGACCAATACCATATACATACCATGCCATAAGGAATATTTTTCTTTAAATATTTACATGAAATCGTGCGACCGTCGATTTCAAACTATAAAACCGTGCATTGCAGTGCACCTAATTTACTGAAATGGCTTTGTCAACTGCCAGGCAGCTTTTTCTTATCATGGTAATGCTAACTTGGATTGCATAATTGTTTTGCACAACATTACCAGGTTTTAGTACCGCTACTAGTGCAGTCGATCAGAAGCTTCGAATAGGTTGGCTAACTGTCAGAGTAGGGAGGTGGGGGTCCAGCAATTGCGGAATACGGTGGTGGTTCATCGCCAGGCCCATGGAGAGGTTGTGCGTATCTTAGATGGCCCGCTAAGTCAGCGGTCAAATGAATTGTCTCCTGTGAAACGTCTCGATCCTAAACCATAGAAAATTAGGAAAGCTAATGAATTGCACAACTAATAGTATTGACAGCAAATGTGCCAATTTTTTTGGACAAAGGAGTAAAGTTAAAAGGCCTTTTGCATACTTTCAATAGTTTGGGTTAAAACTTTGTAAATTGTTAACATTCTCATTCAGTTTTTTAAAACATGTTCAATAAAATTGTTTGCAGTAAACACAAGATGCTTTCCAAAGCAATTAGTTTCTGGGGTATGAAAGCATAAACAGGAGAGTGGAAAAACAGGCAAAATATTCAATTGCCCTCAGCAACTAAGTAAAGTTCTGCAACTGACATGTTTTACCTGATCAGCAGGTCTTGATGATCGTCCAGATCGTCGTCTATCAGTGGAAGAGTCTTGGGCACTTTGTGCTCTTCTATGATGCTAAATTGAAACATTTCACAACAAGAGTAATCAATTGTACAATTTGAAAATGAAAAAAATCATTTGGCATCAGACAGAATAAATTTGTCTAGATTCCATTAAATAGACAGAACAAAATTGTCTGGCATTAAAGTGAAATAACAGCATTGGTTAACTAGCTGGCCTACACTCTGTGACTGGCGACAATCACCCCAACATGTCTTTCAAGTGGTATATATATATTTTATTCCAACTAAAGCCAGAAAATTAAATTTGTCTGTGGAAAACACCAACCTTGCAAACTTTACAGTCTTGCATCAAAAGGTTGCATCCCATTGCAGTTGACAAACAGGCAATACCCATGTCAAATGTTGCAATGCATATGAGGCAAATAACAACAACTTCTAAACTCTTTCTTGAGCTTAGAATCCAAGCAATTCCAATCAAATTGAAAAACATGGAGAGTAAAGAAAGAACCATGTATAATCCAGCCTAAAATTCAAACACAACAAAAACTTTCTTCAAGAACTCACAGGATTGAATGCCGATCTGGTTCAATAATTTCTTATTGGTCTGCAAGTTCGGAGACAGTTATAGTGGCAAACTAACATTGTCTACCAACTTAACAATCAATATGAAAAACACATCACTTGACAAGTAAAATCATCTGGGGTTAGATGAAGTAAGAACTATAGCTTAGGAGCATTGGAGTGGATTGTTTAGTCAATGTTCAACAGGAAAAATTGGCTGATAGTTTTGTTGCTCAAAGTGGTAATATTTACACCCAGAAGAGTAAAATGACCTCTGATAGACAGAGTAAAATAACAAAGGAACAATGTTATTTCACAGAGAAAAAAAAACATCTCTTGAGTGTATGATATTGCAATCTACACTAGGCATTTTAAGAAACTGATCAAAATCGTACACAATTAAAAATATACAAACATAAACTTTTGTCTTTTTCACATGACATTGTATTCCCGCAAACCCAGTCAACAGCAACTAAATAAATAAGATAAATATATTAATATCAATATTTTAATTGCTTTTGTCGACAAAAACAACAGTTGATCACAATCGGAAATACTAACTCAAGATTTTAAAAGAATTGTTGATAATCGTATTTAACATAATAAAACACTGATGGCAAAAAGAATACTCCGTATAGTGTTTCACTTACTTAATTAACTGACAAATTGTGACACCAAATTCGTTACATGCAACAGATCATGTTCAGGAAATTGGTAATTTTATCACGAAAAGAAACAAGGATTTTTGTACAAATTCACAGCATTGTTGTGCTGTTTGTGTGCAAATTATCAAAGACTATATATAGCAAACATGAAATTATATAGCAACAAACAGATAGTTTTGCAAAATCATCGAACTCTCACGGATTATTGCTTCAAGAATTGAGAATGATATTCCCACGAAAACATATAACATTTAAGACATAACATTTTCGCACGCTACGAAATCTAGTTCTTTCGACGCTGATTTGAACAAGTAAAACAACAAAAATTCTACATTCGTTGTACATACCAAAAGCCCAATCCACAATGGCAGTCCATAAATACGTTGTATGGTCTCACTTTTGATAATCGCCATCGAAAAAACACCGATTATGATACAAGCGACGGAGCAACCAAGATGAAGTATCGCAGTCTGTAAAGCTAGTTTCCCTTGACGACTTCTACGCAAAGTTCGCACTAAAATTCTTGGATTTTCGTTCATTTTCTTTGCTTGGTAAACTTTAAGTCGTTTTAGAAAGAACTCGCCGTTATTTGAGCCTGTTACCAGATGTTATGGCACTTCATTTTAATAAATTTGTTAAAAGGAACGTAAACAAGTCACCCACTACTCGCAAGATGTCTTTAGTAAAACAAACATAGTTATACATACATACATGCACCGCAAGAAAACGGTTTGCTAAAGTAGGAGTTGCGATCGCAAAGAAAACGCTGCCGATAAATCCAGTAGCAAGCGATTCTGGTAGCGATTACTTCGACTTGAATCGACATCTCCGAGAGCTTTTCCGCCATCAATCGGGTCTCCGAGAGTATTCCGAACACACCCGAACGAAATTTAAATTTCAATGCACGTAGACGAAGAAAGATGGCGTTTTGAAACCTCGGCAA
>JAODVM010122307.1:0-15619 GCA_025400095.1 Phenganax marumi | reverse complement strand
CTCTTTCAGGCTGTGGTAAAATATTCTCCTAGTTCAGAAATTTTTGAAATTTTGCCTATAAGGTTAAAGGTCCATTCCATTGCCATTTTTTGCAGTGTGGATGAAAAACCCAGTGCGCACTTAAGGAAGCCACATGGGTTTAAAGTCAAACAAAGGTACTACTTTACACCGAGGGCGATGAATAGTTCAAAGAACTTGCTGATTTTCTTTGAAATTGGTTTTATTTTTTAGCACAAACTATGGTCTTCTTCAACCAATCATTGTTGCTAGAAATGGCGGCAAACCGGCTCCAAATGTCCCTTCACCTGGTCAGCAGGTGCAGCTCAAGTTGTTTACTTCATGTTATATTATCTTTGTTCCTAACGCATATAGCGGTTGGTTTGCTTATTGAAAGGGTTGTCTGTTTTTTACTTGTGAAAAGCACTTGTGTACATTCTACATTTATTTGTTTGTAGTCATTGTTTGTATTTTTGTTTGTTTGCAGTAAACATTCAAACTTTGTCTCATGCAATAATTTTTCACTTGTAACTAGCTGCCATGATTTCACTCTGAGCATTCTTTCCCGACTCCCGGACATTCCCGGGTATTTAACGAATCTATCCGGACCTTCCGGGAGGTTTCAAAAGGTTGCAAATATCCCATCGGAATTTGTTGTCAAAGTTGCAATTTTGCAGAAGTGTCGAAACTTAAGGGTCAAAAGATAAATCAGATTTGACTGTAATTACTTGGTTCAAATTTGAAATGATTTACGTACCAGTATGCCATAACAATTTTTAATCATGTAGAACAAAGATCTGCGAACGCTGCAGCTACTCACGCAGCCGGAGCACCCAAGCACACGCGAGGTGTTGAAAGACAAGTATGGAGTGGCTTTGCCACAAATTACAGAGAGAGTTGACGCTGGCCTTGCGAAGCAAAAAGTCGTCACAGGCTCAACAGTCGAGCCTCTGGCGACTTTGCCTCGCTCAAACAGAATTGACCCTTGTGTAAGTGAAAGGCATTTGAATAAAGCGGATCTAAACCCAGTCAACTTTATAAGGTGCATTTACACGTGAAAATTTTGCTGCGATTTTTCTCCTCTTATCTTATATGATTAGCTAGGGCCTGTTTTCCACTAGGCTCAATTTTTCGAGCGAAAAATAAATCTAGCAAACGTGATTGGCTAGCAAAATAATTCCCCGCGAAAAAGTCGAAAGTAAGCCAATCGTGTCGCTAGATTTATTTTTTGCTCGAACCAATTCGCGTATAGTGGAAAGTGCCTTAAGTCAGTTGACTGGCAAGTGCACTGGCGAAATCGTTGGATCAAGTTTTTCCGTCGTTTATCTAATCCACGAAATCCTTCAACAATAGGAAACGCGCAGCGAAAATCGTCCGTGTAAATGAGCCTTTAGTGTGGTCTTCTATATAAGCTTATAGTTTTTACCTTTACAGTTTTACGACTTGCCCTTATACGCAGGCATGAACATGAACTCGTGCTATACACACGATATTGTTGCTTTCTCTTTGGATCTTGGCTTAGCGGTCAGAGCAGGCATTGCAGCCTGTGATTCGCAGGTCAACATATCTTTACCAGAGTATAAAGAATAGAGGTGTGCATCGGATCGGATTGGACGCTCACAATCCGGTAACCGGGAAATGTTGTTCGAAATCCGAATCCGATCCGATGCGAATTTTTGTGGTCTGAGCCTAATCCGATTCGAGCTTCATAAAGCAAACCGATCCGATCCAACCCGAAAAAATCTTTCAGTAAGCTTTCCATTTTCATGTCAATGAAATAATATATATTTCGAAAAGAGTAATTTAAGTGGAAAGTACCAATTCACTACTTCAAGTTCAGAACAAAAAAATTGAAACAAATTAGCCTTTCTCATGGCATGCGACCAGGCCTTAAATCCTTCATTTTTCGGTGGCAAAATAATTGAATTCGGTAAATTTTGTCTTAGTAAAAAGAGAATAAAACCAACTTTCTCTTTTTTTAGTAAACCTGAGACTGTTGCTAACTCTTTTTGAAATTTCGCCAAGAAAATACGAGATGAAAAAATGTAACTATTCGGGACGTATTTACTTTAAATGATTTTGCTATTTAATCCAGATTCTTATCAAATATGAAGGTAGGAAGTCAAGCAATTGTTATAAATCATACAATTCTATATTTTTTCTTTTGATCAATAATGCGGTCAAAAACCATTGATTTGCCACCGAAAAACGACGGATTTTGAACCCTGGTCGCATAGTGTGAAAAAGGCTAAATAAGAAACTTCTACTTGTGTCTCGTGATTTTCGGTTGAGAACTTGCTAACTTCGATCTGCCGATTTAAAAAGCAAGACAAATGCTAAAAGAAATTCTTGGTATTCTTTTCAAGGATTCTCCCCTTTTCCAATTCCCTGATTCCTCGATTCCCCTCGTTCCCTATTTTAAAGATAGCCGTTGAAGCTTTATTTGACATGCGTAAGGCATGCCATATATGAGTAAGTTAAAACATTCTTCCTAAAGTTTTCCATTTCATAGAAAACACCTCCGCCAGTATCTGAAGTTGATGCAAAGAAAGGAATTCTCAGTCTTCTGGAAAGAGGTCTTATTCCGGTAAGTATGGAGAACAAGAGCTGCGAACAAGAGAACAAGAAGTTTTACACGCGTGTACAATTGTGTCAAAAACGTGTAAATGGAAAGCAGCTTTTCGCCTAGTGGAAAACAGGCTTAGTTTTCCGTGCGGAAAATAAATCTAGCAACGTGATTGGTTCGCCCAAGACTTTTTCGCGGCGAAATGTATTGTTGGCCAATCAGTTTGTTAGTTTTATTTTCCTCACGGAAAATTCCGCCTCGTGGAAAACAGGCTTTATTCATTTCACTCTGTTCAACGCCACTGTATTTCACTTGCCAAAGGGAGGCCCTTGCAGCTAAGCTGTTTTACAAGGTCTCTTGTTATCCCAATGCCATTATAAGCGCAATACGCTGGTGTTCATGCTATTTCGTTACTTCCCTCTGTCTAACGTCAGACAACGTTACTCATGCACCAAGACGTCAAACTTGCGCTTGCTCTTCCAGGCTAAAACCCTGGCAACGTGTCTGGTTCGTAGAGTGACAATGAAACTTCACCTATCGCACTCCGTCTATCCGTTCCAAACCCTGAATTTAAAACTGTTTTTTTTTATGTGTTCAGCCTGCAGCGGAACTTTCTCTTGAGCCATCACCAGTGCGTCATCAACAAGCTGTTGTGAGTTCCATTATTTTCATTTGTGTAACTGATACGTACTTTGTACTAGCGAAATCGACACTTGAAATGCCGTATTTCCCCGAATAAGTGGCCCAAGGTGCTTTTATTGAAGACAAATAAGTACCCCTGGTTCTAAATGGTGAATGCTTATTCCAACGTGTACGGCCTAAGTCGTGAGAATGGGGGGAGGGGGTTGTGAGAACAACAATTATAAAATTGCATGTATATAACGCGTGTTCTGATTGGTCGAAACGCGTGTTTGGATCAGGCCATCCAAACACTGAAATTTTAAGTGCCTTCGCGGAAATTTTAAACATGCTATTATTTTATAAAACCATTACTTTATGGTTTCTAAGTACTTGCATGGCTTGATCCAAACACTTTGGAATGTTGCTCAAGTTAAGAAAGGCACGCAAAAACACTCGCCTTCGGTTCGTGTTTCGCGCGCTTTTACTTCGCGCAACATTCCCGCGTGTTTGGATCAGGCTGTCCAAACACGGAAACCACAAAGTAATTGTTTAATGATAGTAAATACCGATGGTATAAAATGAAATCTGCTTGTGGAAGTTGCATCATAATTTTAATCAGTACACCTTCTACAGAAAAGGGGCGTTTGATCTGGAGAGACGCTTCTTAAAAAAGATCAACGTCCATAGAGGGCGCTTATTCGAGGAGAGACACTTAGTCGAGAAAATGCCATGAACACATATCATGTTAACCTGACATCTCCTAACGGTTCTGTGGTTATATTTGAACAGTTACATGATCCGAAAGAACAGTTTGTGAAGACCAATGTTGTCCCCTCGGAGGAGTATTACGGAGGTACACATACTGCACTGTTGTTTGAAACACACCATCTATTACAATATACGAAAGGCTTGTTTTAGTGGATGCAATATATTGGAACATCTTCTCGTATTAAACGTGCTGAATCCGTTTAAATACCACGTTGCATATCTTTTACTGTTTCCTGATGTTGCACGTAATATTTAAAGGCCGAGAAAGAGGACTTGACCGGGATTTCAAGTACGAGGATTTGTTCAAGTCAGTCCGAGGCGAACCCGAGTACTGGAACAATGTCCGAGCACTTGAAAACCTGGTCAAGTCCGATGTCGAGGCCTTTAAATGACTTCTCAAAATCAATTACTCGTAGTACGAGACTGGAAATATTATTTCTAGTCCTTGGACTGGAAAAATATATCTAGTCTTCTACCCAGTACTTTACTGGCATTTCTCGTTTAATCATGTGGTTCAATTTAGATGCTCTGATTGACCAATTTGCTTATGAGCTATTAATGAGTTTGAGAAAGTGTTGTATCGATGTTGCATCAACTTTCATTTATTTTCATTCAGACTTTTTGTCCTACATCTTTCCAACACTGCTGGGTTAACATTGCTGCAAACTTCCATCCCGTTGAACCACGTGGTTTGAACGGACTTGTATTTTAAATGTACAAAATTTCTGTGTTTGTTTTCTTTTAGTTGGAGGCTACAACATAGCGGCCGTGAAGGTGGGAGTTTAGATTGTAAATATTCTTTAGGATAGGAAGAATCGCGATAAAATTGGTCAATGTCGAGTTTGACCGTGCATTTTTGATTATTTAATTAGATGGACGATTCTAACGCGTTAGCTATCAAAGAAACGACCCTTGCAGAACGAAGGAAGAAGAAATTCGATAATCTTCGAGATGCGAACCTGGTATAAAAACTACGATGAATTCAACCTCATATATGTATAGGGATGCGGAGGGAATTTGCGGCGCCTGGGGCAAAATTTTTTTCTGGGGTCCTGAAAAACTATCCAGATTGTCGGAAGTAGTCTTCAAAAGAATGTATTAATATCTACTTCATACAGACTGAGAAGACCGCTTCAGTCAAAATAGTTTCTTTATTTAACATGCTGTTGACCTGGAGTAGGCCCTAACACTCACCTGACTTTCAATGTTGTAAAGCCCCTTTCACGCTTGCGATTCTTGCTGCTATATTCCCCCTCCTACGTATGTGGTTGGGAGGCTTAACTGACGAGTACCATGACAAGATTTTCGATCAAGTATGTTTGCCAGTTATTCGGTCTATCACATTCTTCAACACGAGAACGATTGCAGTAAAAGCCGCCTGTGTTAACGGGCCGTGAGGAAATCCTCATTCAGTTTTAGGATTTTCTGAAATAAGTGCCCCTTTTCGGTTGGGGAGTTTGAGCAAGTTGTCCCTGTTTTTCCCCTCTTTCCTTACGGCAGCCGTGGTCTAGGGTTCTTGTGATAACGTTGCAACCAAAGGTAGTTCGGCGTAAAGCAGCGCATAGTTGAGACGAATCAAGCTTCATGTAATTGAGTGAAGCCAGATATGTGTTATTTCCAGCATTGAAGCTGTATGTACATTTTAAAGAACCTGCGACATGAAAAATGTTCTAGAGGCAACTTTTAAAATGATAGCCGGAGTACCATTATTTAACGTTTAGTTTATACTTCTGGGACCGGTTGTTCGAAAGGTGTATTGCGCTATCCACTGGATAGTGAAGTTTTCAACGTTCATAAAATCGGAGAAAAAATGCCGAAACTTCCCTTTTGGTCAACGATAGCAAGGCTACAGACTCTAATCTATCGATGTCAGTCGTAATTTTATCTTACATCGATCAATGGAAAATTCTACGAAGGTCACAAAGAATCACTATCCTGTGGATAGCGCTATCCACCTTTCGAACAATCGGCCCCTGATTTATTGATATTTTTTCTAGGGTTGGACAGACAATTCTGTTTTTCCAACTTCTCCTCGAGATAACAATGCAGTTTTACCGGTGAGTAGTTCTTGAGATGTGTGGAAAGCCCAGATGGATGCTTTTCAATAATTCGGTTTTGCTTGAGCGTCGTATTGATCCAAAGTATCGATAGTCGCTCGTCAAATCGCAGTGTCATGAGAAAGTGATGTTAGTTCTCTTTACTACTTTTATGTAATGAGAACAAATTTGTTTTGCTTGCTCTTGCAAATTTCCTTCATTTTATGAATTGGGTTTTCGTGGATTCCGCGACCCCCGTGGTTGTACTCATTTGTTTGATTGTGCAATCTCCTTTCAGCTCCCAGCACCTGTGCCAACTCCATCAAGTATTTTCAGAGCTTCACATAAATTTGTTATTCAAAATGGACAAACACGATCTACTTCACAGGTTTGCAACACTTCTAAGTCACACAGTAACATATACTAATATAAAACTTGTTTTTTGTTGATGCATATTAACCTCATTTCAAAACTGAAGTGTCTGCGTTGAGTTTGCTAATCATTTCTTTTAGGATTTTTTAGATTTTAAACGTCATTATTGTTTATCATGGGGAAGGTTAGTTTAATATTTACTGATATGTTTTTTGAAAAGATGCCTTTACAAATATCTGAAAGAATGTATTACAAATCAATAATTTTTTATTTTTATTGTTTTTAAAAGGTTACTCGATTTAATAAAGGAAATATAAAACATTTTTCCGTGTTTCTTAAAATGAAGTAAATGTTTCTTTTTTGAGACATGATTTTATTATACAGAAGACGTTGTTTTTACCTTTCACGAATTCACACAAAGCTAATTGAAACGGTTTCGCCAAGTTTCCAAACCGTACCCCCCCCCCCCGATGGTTGTCTCTACCGCGTTCACAGGTTCACATAAAAATCACAGTCATGAACAAAAGAATTTGCCGGAACACTCCAAATCATACCTCCAATAATTATGTCTTCACCATTAGGCGGCTCACCGTGCTCAAGTTTGCTTCTAAATATAAAGAAAAAGTTGAAGCAATGCGATCTTAACATTCTAAACCAAGCGTCACTGAACTGCAAGAATCTTTTCAATTGACTTCAATTTTTTAGTATTCTGACTTTGATTTTGAAACTTGAAGAGAAAATGCGAAACTACTCTGTTCCTTTGGCGATCATTGATGGAGACAGGTGGCTGCATTATAGAATGTAAGCGAGAAGCACGATTTTGCAATGAACCAATCGTGTTCTTTTGTGATTCTTAGATTAGCAGACTTGGCGTTAGTGTTTGAACTTGAAGAGCGGCCGCTGTTAGAAGTAAGTTTTAAAATGTGCTTCTTTTTGCTTTTTGCATACGAAGTGATTTTAAAGGTCATTAAAGACTTTTTGCTTCGCGTTCATAGCAGACCGCTAACCGCAAACGGCAAACTTCAAATCGTACTTGCGACTTGCGAGACAACTGTTGCAGCTTTGGAAGATAAAAAACTTGGTTCATCGCATTAATCCATGAATTACCCAAGTAGAAAACTTATGTCTATAACCTATTGTCGAATGCATCTTGAAGTGCGCCGTTTGAGGTTGGCGGTTTGTCGTAAACATAAAGCTAAAAGTCTCTAACAGTTGCTGAACGACATCTTCAAAGTAGCATAGAAAACGTGATGTAACAAGAAGCTGTATTTTTTGTTGACTTGCAAAGCAACGGAAGTTGCCAAGCGCATTGCATCGTATAAAGCCCCTACTTAGCTTCTCTCCGGCAATGTACATAATTATGTTCTATGTAGGTTACATGACAA
Source organism: Phenganax marumi (assembly GCA_025400095.1). Taxonomy (NCBI): domain Eukaryota; kingdom Metazoa; phylum Cnidaria; class Anthozoa; order Malacalcyonacea; family Clavulariidae; genus Phenganax; species Phenganax marumi. The sequence goes on along the minus strand of JAODVM010122307.1, from coordinate 7,874 downwards.
GTTCCCCTTTTGTCTGAAATCTTACTGCAGCTTGCATGCCTATGTCTGACAAAATGGCATCGAAAATTGCAAGAAAAAGTTGTGGCGTGTGACATATATAGTACATTATAGTACTTCTTCTTTTAGCATTTCTTAACGTGTATTTTAAACGCGGAGGATGTAGAAAAAACCATTAGAATCCCGGTGAGTGTAATAAGTGCTATACTAAATTCATGCGTATGGTTTGGTCAGTGGTAAATACCTGCAATGCGTTTATGTACCTGCTTTGCATTTGTTGAAATGTCTGCATTAGGGACGTCGTTATCTTGGGCCTGATGGTAGAAAAATGGCTGCTGTTAAAATACAGGTACAAAGTGAACGTAAATGTCACTACACCCCAGTACTCTTAATTTATTCGTTTTGCTCGGTTTAACGCTGAGCGTTTTGCTCGTCTGAGAGAGAAAATCGCCATTGTTAGAAACTACGACCCATCTTCTTATCTTTACTGTAGTCGTCATGGCGATGTTTCAGAGACAGAACCGCTTACCTAAAGCACCGTCAGCGTCAGTGGGCAGCAGGAGTGATTGCGATATCTTGGATCATGAATTGTAAATTATCGATGATAAAAAAACAATTGAAACATTTAAGACAAACACAAGCAGAGAAATTTAAACTGCGTTCACGGGTAAGTTAATAATATTCACAATTATTTTTGTTCACGAGCAAGTTTAATAACTAATAATGCACGCATGGATCAAGCAATATATTCTACTATTAAGGTACTTCTCTGCAAAGACTGCGAAGACGCCCCCCCTTTTTTTTAACAAAAATAAAATAAAGTAATAGTGACCGTGAGAGGCGAAAAATCAACAACTCCTTGATGTCTAGCGGGAATTCTATTTTATAACTTAGTCCCCCCCCCGCTCTTTAAGACCCTCCGCTGTCCGCGCTCTCATTGTACTTCTTGCTTTATAATGTCTCTTTACATTGGGTTCAAAGTGATTCTCATTCATCAACGTCACTGATCAGTGATCAACATCAATTTCGACTTTTTCACGGTAGATCTTTCGTTTAAAATGGAGCAAAATTAAAGAGTCAAGACGAGTTGTGATTCATTTGCCTTCATTAGGTGAGCTCCCTAACAATACTTGAGAGAAAGCGAATTATGAAGAAAACTTTGGAAAGAAATATATATTTAGGCCAGAAGAAAAATCTTGTAGGCTTGGCCAATTATAAAGCTCTCTGGTAGTCGTATTCGCAGTAGCAGTCAAATCCTTAGCTCTCTAAAATGTTGTTACACTTGTATTCGCGCTCGAAATCAAATCGAAAACTTTCTACTGAGTAGTTTCAGTTCTAATCAGGCCCGGACTAGCCTAATGGGAGACATGGGGCCCACCTTGGTGGGGGGCCTCCTTGTGTTCTCCGCAAGATTTCTAAATTATCCAAACTGACACGAGCCAGATCTCCATAGATGTTGAAGTACTTTATATTAGATGACTTTTCCAACACAAGAGAAAATTGGTCATTAAATAACGCTTTTCTTGCCCTACCCAATGGTCTCCGATATTTAAAACATAATTTTAAATTTCGATCTGGTGGGGGGCCTGGGGCCCGAGCCCCTTAAGCCCACCCCTTAATCCGGGCTTGGTCCCAATCGTACTGAAATCCAAATCTCTCTACAATATTTTAATTCAGGATATCCGCAACATATTCGAGATAATTTGGATAACTTACCAATGTTACAGAATTTACAAATGGCAAGACTCTGCGACATTGCAGGTGATGCGAGATTTTTAAAGAATTAACCGATGTGGACTGCTCGTGGTAAAAGAAAGGTAGACATTGCCATTGACGTTTCTCTGATATCGTTTTTTGTATAGATCCTAAAGTAGACGTGATTTATGTGAGTCCTGTGGAGCTGACTGACGATGTTTATCAATATTACTCCAAACTACTTGCAATGAAAGCTGGTGGCGATGATAGCACCCAATCAGAAGCTTTGGAGAATCGATATAAGATTGTTGTACCTGATGCCGTGTCTAGGTTTCCTGTGAGTGTGGCGTTTTTTTAAAACTATTTTTACTGGATTATACGCTGCAGTTTTATTATAACATATTGACTGACCAATAGTTCAACACCAAGTTGGACGATATCTGCGACTATTAATTATATCTCGCTATCTCCAAAGTCGTACAAGTTTACTTATAAAACGTGAACAAAAAGATTGAGCAAAGATTGCATAATCATGAACAAATAAAGAGATGGAACAATGACTTTGGCAAAGTTTTCAAACAATTTCTCCAATGATTGTGTCTTTACCGCGCACAAGTTTATATACACATGAAGGAACAAAACGATGAAACAAAGACTTTGGCAAAGTTTCCAAACGATGTCTTAAGTAATTATGTCTTCATCATGCACAACTTTTCATAAACATGAACAAATACACAGAGCAAAGGCATACCATAGCTCCACATAGTCGGTTCCCCTTTTTTAGGTATTCTAAATACGACTACATAAACGCTACCTTTGAGAGCTTTTAGTTCGCGAAGCCATTACACGTCCGAAAAGCGTTTTGGTATAGTTGTATTCGGAATATGCAAAAAGGGAATCTGGTTATTATGGATTCGCATTACCATTTTGGTGCAGTTTTTTTTGTCGTGTTTCGGTTACGTTGTTTTGTTTGTCCATAGAACCACAACATGTGTCTCGCTTCAATTCTCAAGTACAGTCCAAAGACTATTCGGAGGTATGCAGTAGTTCAAAGCGTTTATTCCAATCACAGATACTCATTCCAGTATCATATCGAGATCCGAAACCACCAATATTTCTCTCGTCAAAGAATATTTTCATTACTTGTCACAACGTTTCAGGATTAAATCTCTGATCAAAGGACGAGATGCATTCATTGTTCCTGGTGTTATACATCAAGACGATCTTTATTCATCTGATCTTCTAGGTAAGACTATTTTTGGTTTGTGGAGAAAAAATGCCCCAAAAACATGAAAAATGCTGTTTCAAACACACAAAATCAAAATTTAAAAATTCTTACGAAGAGTGTGCCCAAAATCGCTTTTTACTAAGGTATCAGTAAAATATATTTGCGTACGACGACCTCGTTAATACTACCACCCCTTCAATACGACCTCTTTTTATTCCCGGAACAACACTTAAGTTTTTTCCTATCGAAAGACCCCGTTAATACGACCACTGCTTCTATACGACCTCTTTTTATTTCCCGGAACAACACCTAAGTATACTTTTCTTTTATCGAAAGACCCTGCTAATACGTCCAAAATATTCTGTCCAAACGGTGGTTGTATTAACAGAGCTCTACTGCATATCGGGACGCTGTTCTTATCTCACACCTTTTATGGGTGTGTTTAGATTTGCCCGTACTAAGTGCGCATCCAGAGGTCGCCAATTTGTACTCCTCCAAGTCTGGTACGAAGCGAATATTTCTCAGTGCGAATGTGGAGATACCACCCAGTGAATTTGACATTTATAGTTTACCACAGGTAAGAGCTTTAAAGGCCCAGACGCACTGGACGCGATTTTTCGACTTTCATTAAGTGATAACTTTGATTCTAGTTGAGATTTTCCAGATATTCAATTGCGATATAATATTTTTAGTTATTTAGTCTAAATTTCTTTTAAAGTTTTCTTCCGTGGATAGATTTATTTGCTTTCAAAATATGAAAAATCGCGTCGCGTTGCCGAATCGCGTCTGGTGTGTGTGGGCCTTAAGTCCCATTTACAGGGGCGATTTTTGCTGCGACTTTTCTCCTGTTAAACGATGTGATAAGGTGAATGATAGGCGAACTACTTGGTCTAACAATTTTGCTACCACACTCACCACCTACTCGATCACATACGCTAAAAGTAGAAATATCGCAGCAAAAATCGCCCGTGTAAATGGGCCTTTAGAAGCTATATCCAATCAAGCTGTGTACAGTTATTTATCACTAGATTTTTCATTTTGTAGCTTCATGAATGTCTAGCTCAAGTAGTAACGGAAAATCTTCATATTAAAAGATGGCTGTTCAAAATGGATAATGAGTTTGGAGGTCGTGGCACAGGTTAGACTGAATTTTTATTCAAGCCGCACTATTCAGGGGCTTTTTACACTGTACGAATGACCTTGAGTTGCAACAAACCTTATCAGGGTGTTATACAGAAAGCAATTATTGCGTATAAACTAATGCTATGTTTTGTACAACTTGTCACGCTATGATTTTTGTCCATTGTGAGACATGTCCCACTCGGTACACGCGCTATTTTGTTAAAAAAGTTCAAATGAAATTTTTGTCTCGCAAAAATATTTTGTTTTATGTTTCAGCTTACTGTGACGTGACGTCGTACCTAAGTTGTTACACGTATGCATGGAAAGAATGTCAAAGATACGGAGAAAAATGGTGCAAGAAATGGGCGCACGAGCCGACTCTTAATAAAATTGCTGCGGAGATTCCTGGGATTTTGGCTCAACACGGGACACTTGTGTCAAAGGAGGGTTATAACACGTGGGAGAAGTTTCTTGAAGTGTTTCTACGACGAGGTAAGAGCCGACCCAGGTCAAACGGGAGAGCAAATTTAAAGCGCAAGTTTAAAGCGCTCAAACGACTCTAAAGTTCACAAACTATTGCTTATATGCAAACAAACATGGCGGTGAGTAACTCGTATATGGAAACGTGGGAAAACAATACTCTTGCTTTTACTGTGTTCAAATACACTAAAGTTTGTTGAAACTTGCGATGAAATTTGAAAGAATTCAAAGCAGTCGCATATCGCCCGCAAGTAGGTAGTGAAACGGGGAACAAACGGATGCAGCTAAAACTTGCGATGACTTGCGTTCTCGTTTGATCTGGACTTTAGGAGAATGAGTGAACATTGTGGGTATTTAGGTACAAATGCTACAAACCAGCATTACTATTAATGGCGTACTATATAAAAAGCTCGCATGTGATTTGTTGACATTTTTGACTGCTAACTTTTCTACAGAGGATTTATGTTCAAGTTTTAAAAAATGTATAAGCTCTGTATGCTCAATATGCCCGTCAATTATTGCTTCAATTTTTAATTCCAATCTGACAAAATGTTATAAAGTTCAACAAATATCTTCGTCTACTTTCAGGTGGTATTATTGAGGCATGTCCTCCTAGTGGTAGTGTGACAGCCATTACAGTAGATATGCTGATTGAACCTGATGGAAATATTTGTGTTTTATGTACAAGTGACCAAGTATGTGATGCTCCAGTGAAAAATCTCTTCTTCGAGGTTTTATAGGCGCATTTATTCATGTGTGTGGTGTGTGCACGTTTATCTATACCCTAGCAAATGTATCCACATTTGCCCAGTTTTAATCCATGTTTATCCACACTTGTTTACTTTTGCCCACGTTTATCCACATTTATCCACATTTCTTCTTCAGATTCACGCGATTTCTCCGTATCAGTGTTGGGGGAACTCGATGCCACAGGCTTCAGTAGATCCCAGTTTCCTTGTGGAAAACACAACTGCCATAGCCACTGCATGTCACCAACGTGACATCATCGGTTATGTCTCCATTGATTTTGTCACTTTTATCAATCCAGAAACGGTTAGTTATGTCCTACCATGTTCAGCGTATAACTATCGCACTGTGTTTTTGCATTACGGAGAGAGCTCGATGCTTAAGTTTTTCTGACTACCTCTTTTAGCCTGCGTAGAACGCTCTTTCGTATATGGAGAGTGGGACTTTGCGCAGTTTTCTTTGTTATCTTTATCACAGGGCAGCAAAAAGTGGTCTGTTTATGAAGCTACTGTGATTTTTATAAGGCCATATAAACTAATGCTCTTGTGTTCATGTGATTTGCATAATATACAAGATTACAACGCGTGCTGGTTTACTTACGTAAGCCACACAAAATCACTTATTGTCACCGGCAATATGGGTTGTTTTCAATCATCTGATTTTGAGATTTTAGATGACAGGCAAGTACGTCTAAAATGATCTTTGGAAACTGTCCAGTTGACTTCAACTATACTTTAAGACATATTAGTTCGATCTCTATTCAGTTTATCGTTGTTCAATCCACTCAAAAAGGACGAAATCGTCGACAAAATTGTTGCTTGCCTGTCATTTGCTTAAAAAATTACGTGGTTGCGAACAACCCATTGGCAAAACCTTTTTTTCATATGGCACATACTTTTGTTCTCTTTAGTATTTCTTTTTCAAAGTTTCTAAAAAGTCTAAAGAAGTTTCAAAGTAATTAGATTCACGTTACGGCTGTACACACGACAGTAAAAATCACTCGAGGGTGTTTTTTATTTTTATCGGCTTTCAGATGCAGCAAGTTCTTTGGGCAGTGGATTTAAAACTCACGTATAGTGACAGTCTAGCGCAGATGAAACTGATGGAGTATGTGACAAATGGGACATTCGATGCTGGGCGAAGTACATTCCAAGTTCCACTGACCGCAAAAAAATCTGAACCAACACCATCAAGACGCCGCAAAACCATTATTCCAGAAGAAGTAAAAAAGTTTTTCTGTCATATTACTAACTCCATAGAGTCCTTAATTTGAGACCCGATTTGGATATTTTAGTTGACGTTTCGTCACTTTGTTGAAGTCATACTCAGACCCAGTCCAGCCTGCAAATTATATCTCCCATACGCGGGCCCTTGCATGAAATCAAATTCAAACATTCACTGTAGCTATACTGTGATTCGCGGTCTGAACTGTGTCGTTGGCAGCAGCTTTAAGGGCCTTTGATATCCCTTGAAGCGGCCACATTCGATCTGCTGCCTTCGCAATTTAGCCACTGGCTGTGAGGAAGGATGATTAGATCTCCCAACTTCTTCTGAACGACATGCCATCTTCCATCATAGCTGTCGATCCTCGACCACAAGTCAAACTCGAGATCCTCGAAGCTTACCTTCGATCGCTGCGCGTTCTACTTTTATTAGGCTCCAACACATATCTCTCGACGGTCAACGTCGAGGATCGAGGGTTAAACTTGAGGATCGATAGTTAATATCGAAGATTGGACTAGAGGCTCGAGGCTTAGGCTCAAGGATACGGGGCTAGTATTAAGGAGTAGATTCGAGGATCGAGATTAGTGTAGAAGATCGAGGATAAGGCTTCAGGATTAGGATTCAGGATCAAGAATTAGGAAGGATCAAGGGCTACACTGCAGCGTCGACGTCAAAGGCTAAGGTTCATGACTATCGAGAATCTTTACGGTTTTGTAAGTTCAAATATGGATATACTGAGAGACTTTTTTTCTTATTACAGCCTCCGCCCAGTCCATATCGTTACGCAATTTTCAGTTCAAAACTTCAACACAGCAACCTGAGTGTTATTCACTTCAGTGTGTTCTTTCAAATGTGTCGAGCTCATGGCATTGGATTTGATATAAAGGTAAATATACTTTCTCATGATACTCCGGTTTATGAGGACCTGGCCTTGAACATGAAGCAACTGATTGATTGCTCTTTGACTTAGAATTCTGGTCTTTATTCTAGGACATTTACGCCTAGGTCAAATGTCGCTGTTCTCGTGCGCCGAACCTAATGCAAATGACGTAAAGTCTTTATCTGAACTCATTTGCATTAGGTTCGGCGCATGAAAAGAGCGACGTTTGACCTAGGCCTTAGAATTGCTGCACGGTTATGTTATATATAGAATTGCTGCACGATACATGTTATAAAGTATTCCTCCATAATATTTTTAGATTATAGTTTTATTCCTTTTTTCTACTTATTTGTGTACATAGATGTAGTTATTCTTTTTAAAATTTTTAACACACGGCCATCTGAAAATCAACCTTTTTTATCTATATATATTTGTAGTTTTTGTGTGTTAATATAATAGGATTTAGGTTGAGATGTTACCGTGTTTAAATATGTGTAAATA
>JAODVM010122196.1:0-15619 GCA_025400095.1 Phenganax marumi | reverse complement strand
GTATTAACAAGGGATGAGAGTCAAGGCGCATTGTATCTTAATAGGTTGAATTTTTTCCAGATTGGCATTGGTCTACAGCATATTCATTCATTCAATGTGGCGCACAGAGACCTCAAACCTGAGAACTTGCTACTCAAAGAAAACACTGAAAGTATTCATGTGAAAATTGCAGATTTTGGCTTTGCAAAAGTCGATCGTGGTGATCTCATTACTCCCCAATTCACACCCTACTACGCCTCACCACAGGTGACTAAACAAACCGATATTCATAATGCATTGCGCTCTGAAATTGTTCTGAAGCTTTATATATATCATATTTTGTTAGGTACTCGAAGCTCAACGATATTTACGTGCTCAAAAGAGTGGCAAGTACCCGTATTTAAAGAAACCTTACACATATGATAAGGTCAGTGCACTTGTATTGTCTTATAATCATGCTGTGTTTGTTGGATTTTCGCATTGTGGAACAGGGGACAGTTGTTCAAAAGCTGATTAGCTTAATCCTAGATTAATGTAAAGTTTGGAGCAAAATTTTTAACTGCTTGTTTACTATCTTGACAAAATTTTTCCTTAAAGCTCGTCTATATGATGAACTTTGTGGAAAAATTATAGATGACTAATAGATGACTTCTAAGCTCATCTAATAGATGAATTCTTTTTAAATTACAAAAAGAAGTGTTTATTTGCAAAATTTTGAAAGAAATGAGATGCAGAAATGCACAAACCAAACAGTTGGTAGATTTTTAACCCAGGATTAACGCTAAACCAGCTTTGACCAACCAACCCCAAAACAATGGTAAGTGGGAAATCTGGAGTTGTAACTTTGGCCAGTACTGTCATGATCTTCATAATCAATGTACTCTTGGTGACTACTCATAATTCATTCAAGGCATGTGATCTTTGGTCATTGGGTGTGATAATCTATGTCATGTTATGCGGATATCCTCCATTTTACTCCGATGTCCCTAGCAAACAAATGTCGCACGGTATGAGAAGAAAGATTGCAACAGGAGAATATGATTTTCCTGATAAAGAATGGTCGAAAGTTTCAAATCAGGCCAAGGATTGTATATCAAGGTGAGTCGTGTTTGCTGGTTGATTTAGCCTCACCAAAGAATTCTCCATCTATGGCTAGTTTGACCAAGGTTTTTGTCAATTGTTGTAGGTTATTGTGCGTTGAGCCAAACCGTCGAATGACGATAGATGAGTTTCTGGAACATGGTTGGATTATGAATGACGATATCCCCGACACGGTTCTTTTCACTCCCAATATCATCGCAAATGATGTACGTCCACCTTTATGCACGTTGCTTTTTTGGCTTCTTTGATCACGAGCATTCAAAGGCATAGACAATTTGGTAGAAAATGGTGGTCAAATTCAGAAGTTAAAACTCTTCCAATAGCTAGCATATTAGACTTGTTCTCGCTTGTTTATGTCATTTTCGCCGCAAGTATAACTACTACTGGTATGACAAAAAGAGCCCAGTTTGTTTTGAAATGATGACTACGAGATGTTCACCGTCTACTATCATCCAGTAAGACTTAGCAAAAACCAGCTACGCCATTCGCTTTCTTATCTTGTAATGTCCAACTTTTAGGAAGCGTTTAAGGATGTTATGGACGGACATGCTGCAGAGTTGACAAACATGAGGCTAGCAAGCAAACAAATCCGTCTAAAACCAATCGAACTCTCAAGCAATCCTATCATAAAGAAACGAAAAGCATTCAATCTTGCTTCAAATGAGTAAGTGCATATCTTTACATTCTTGAGGAAGAGTGGTTTGGAATTGATGAAACAACCAGGACATAAAACGATGTTTTGTTTTTAAGGATTTCAAAAGTGAAAACGAAGTCAAACGAAGAAGATGATAGTGGTGTACCCATGCAGCAAGATAACTCCACCTTCAGTCTCACAGCTGCAAAATCTCTTCGTGACATCATCGCGTTCTGTTTGATGATGAAACCTGTGCACCCGAGCGTCACACGTATGTCTAAGCTAACTATACTTATACTAGATAGTTCCATCAGTTCTAAAGTGTTCTTCCTAGAGATCTAGCAAGAGTCATCTCTTATTTATTCAGTGTCGCTACAGGAGGAATCCGAAACTAAACTAACTATATTATACTGCATGGATAGTTCTTCTAGCAGTTCTAAACTGTTCTTCACAGAGATCCAGAGGGGTCATCTGGTTTAATCCATGGTTACTATACAGGAGGAAGCGAGAGCGCTTAATAAAAAACCCGTGGTGTCTAATACAAATTCTCATTTTTTCTCTAGAGGAAAATTATCGTGGTGATAAGCTTACTGGCTTGGTTCTTGAGGCTCTAGAGAAGACACAAGGCAACCAAGCGATAGTGAACGCATTCGTCAACGAATCTTGGGACGGTGAGTTTGTTTAAGGAGCTGGTCAAAGATTTATGCAAACGAAAATATTGCTGAGGAAGTGTTTTCTGCTGTCAAGTATACGTCCAGTTCTGCTACAGGTATCTCGAGAAAACTGAAGTATGGGAAGAAAACCTGTGGTGCGTGAAAGAAAAAAAGCCAAGCTACAACGAGATGTCTCGTTTCTACTTTTTCTAGGAGATAAATTTACTTCATCGGTGAACAAGTCAAGATTGGCGAAGACTCTTAGTGAAATAATGTTGCAGGCGGAAAGAGTCTCGTCTGTATAGAGTGTAAGCAGAGGTATTGTTACTGGATGGAATTGCTAAGGTACATACGAACGTAGAGTTTAACCTCGTAGGTTCGTTTACCCGCCATCGTTTAACTGGCCTTCTTATCTTGAGATTAGGATTAAGGGCTGGAATTGTGATTGTTTTTGAGATTAAGGGATTTAACATTTTGATCGGAAGATTAAGGAAAGGATTTAGGACAGAGATTGGGATTATGAATGAGGTAGGGAGGGTTAGATTTTAAGCACGAGTAGAAGTCGTATGAATATTGAAAATATTCGGATATGGGAAAAAATTTATATGGAATGATGCCATCAGACGTAAATCTGATTGAAGTACGTGCAAATATTTCGGCAAGTTCTCGATCGAAACAAAGAATATGTTTGAATGCGCAATATTACCGCCTTTTAAAGCGTTACTCCTACCGACTTACTAATATGGGAAAAATAAAGCGAGGACTGCTTGACGAATTCCATTAATTATATTTCTGCTCTCCTCCCAAATTTTTGATATCCTACTGAAACGTTTTTGCGTTGTTTGTCAATCTGTGGATATTTCTTCAAAAACGAAATTCATTTATGCATGATTCGTGTGTAAGAAATCATTGGAGGAAGTATATGTTCCCCGTTAATTTCCGAAATTAACTTTCAAACAAAACAGCAGCGATAAGCAATCTAGAAGTTTCTTGTGACGAAATTATCTCCCTTCCAAGACAAAAAATGATCAGTAGTTAAAACTAGTTAGAAGTCTATACAAAACTATGATAATGCTCATTGATCTATAGCCAAACTATAGGCCGTGCCATTCCGACATTACTCGTTAGGTATTACAAGTTGATGACGAAATATACAGCAAGTCGTATTATTGTGAGTAATCATTGATCCATACTTTGTAGCTTTACATGCCAATAGCAATGATGCAATTCCAGTCTTGCAGTTTAGTATCATCATTCGTACTGCCATACAATATGAATTGAAAACCATTGAGCCCTATGTTAGCCAAACTAGTGTTGTGATAACCTCGTTGGTGTAGTGTAGACTGTCGTTTCAACAACAACAAAAAACGTCCATGACAACAGGCTAGATAATAGTCGGGAGAAAAACTCGCTTCACCTTTTCATTTATATTGACTGCATCATATCTTAGAATTCTATTATGAAATATTTACTGTAAAGCAATAGATCGATAGAGGAATTCAAAGAAAGTAAGAAAGTAGATACTGCGTGCAGTCTAGCGATATAAAGATAACTTTACCAGTTACAGTCTTAAAGTCTATGGAATTGTTGCAATAAATTGGTTACTGTGGTGCAATGCGGATAAAATTAATAACCCCCTAACCAGTTCTAACCCAGCCAATGCAATTTTTTACTCGATGGTATAATTAGAGAATGACAACCAATTTTCGTCCTTTGAAACGCGATGAGGAAGTTTCTTGGAGATTGCTAATTGAAAACGTCTGCAAGCGTTTTCACTTTTGTAAGAGACGTACATTACATCCCATTTCTAAAACAGGTACAAGCTTTGAATATGATATTGTTCATGACATAATAACTTCCTTTCAGAATTTGGCTGGAACTCGAAATTGCAATGCTAAACACTTTAAAAGAAAAATGACAACAATTCCTTGTAAACGGCATTAAAGATTCATGATTTGAACACTTTGAATAAAGAGGAACGCTTGAACCGTGCTTGTAACTCTAATTGCGACATACCAGTGTCGTGTCGTGTTCCGCAGTATTAGTCAGATAATGGTGTATAGCGGTGATTATTGGAGTTTCTAACTTCGATGATACAGCCGTTGATTGGAAACTTTGGAGGGGGCACAGCTTTATTGAAACATCTTTTTGCCAAAAATAGTCTCAAAGAGTTTATTCATTAATCTAGACTTCATAGACAATGAATAACGTAAAATGTTTTCGATTTAGGTGCTAAATAAAAAGTTTCTCTCATAAGAACTATTCAGTTTAATGGATGTATGCGGTTGGTAGGAAATCCTTGAATTTTTAAAGACGTTCTTTGTATAAAAACAGTGTTTATTGGTTTACCGTCATGCACAAAATTTAATGTTCTGCCCTGTGGTCTAGTAATGGTCATTTCCAATTTTTCTCCGGTAATCTAAAATGAGTGTGTCCGTCCAACATGATGCGACGTATAAAACCTTCTTTTCCAGGCCCATCTTGTTTCGCGAAATATGAACACGTTGTGTTTTGGATGCGCAATATCAATCATGCGTTGTATTAACCTGTCTCTGCCTAAGTGTTGCAAATAAGTTCAAAAAAATACAAAGTTTCTAGCGTATTAGGACTACAGCACTTTATTTGACTTCTCTCTAATGCATTGGCTAATACGTGTCATATTCTTTTCTTGACATGCCCCAGAACAATGAAAACATCTCCAAATTAGTTTGGCAACTTCAGGAGAAGTCGACTTTCGTAGCAAGCCATGTGTAATTTTTAACAGAAATGACTAGTATTCCTCTTTTTGTTTATTTTTCCAAGTAACATTGTACAGAAATTACGAAACGCATTTTTTTGAAGTTTTGAAATTCACTAAAACTGACGGCGTCACCTCATGTGGCGCACGATCACAATAGAAAGGAAGGGAGAAGGGATTGGTTGTCATAAGCGGAGATGACGTCAATATTGGCAGAATATAGCTTTGTGATTGGCTGGTGTAAAAATAAAATGTCGCTGATTGGCAGTTCTAATGACTGTGGAATATTTTATTAATAAAAAATGCAAAGATTCGTCCTACGACAAACAAGTTTGAGTTGATTGAAAATTGAGCACTTGGCGAAGAAATACGAAATTTTAAAGAGAGAAAAACGCAGAAAGTAACCAGTAAAACGGCCGTAATATGGAGAGAGTTTCATTTCTCGCTCTTTTGGTCGTTGTCGTGGCGTTTTGCTACGCAGAAAGCGACCCAAATTCGAACGGTTTTGGTTCTGATACACTTATAATATCACCTTCGACAAATAAACCTTCGATGGATTCAACTGATGATTCCGGATCTGGTGTAGATGATGAAGACGATGACGACGTGGAAATTGATAGTACTAACATTTCTACGACATTCGAGACAACGAGAGAACGTACAACGAGCGAACAAACAACAGAAGCGACGAGCAAAGCGCCAACAACCACAACACAAACGACAACAGTAGCGGAAACAACTACAGATTATTCCCCTACGACAAGTAGTGGTTCAGGGCATGATACGGACGATGAAGACGAAGGCAGCGGTTCGAGTGGCAGTGGGGATGTAAAAATCATCTATAGTACACCTAAATACGAAACAACCACGGATATTTATATTCATGAAAGTACAACGAGCGATGATGGACTTATTGTTGCGCGTACCACGACCGAAAAACCTAACAGTAAATCCAATATCATCTTCAAAACCACTGCTAAGCCTGACTCATCTGTGAAATCTACGCCTTCTAAGTCGTCTGAGGCACCCACAACGGTTCAAGCAAGGAAAACAACCCCTTCGACCACTGAAACACCAAGCACGAAAGCTCCTACTACTAGGAAACCTAGCACAGTGGCTCCTACATCTAAACGAGCTCCTCCGACAACTAAATCTTATCCTGCTACCCAAAAACCAGCGGAGAAAACGACCCCACGAGTCAGTGTAATCGAGAAGACACCGAGTGCCTCTCCAGATTCCAATACCATTGATGTTGGAGTGATATCTACAATGCCAGAAACCACGGACAAAACAACTACTTCTGATGAAGGAGATATAATGGCAAGACCGAAAGATGATAAAGAAGGCTTTACGTTGACAACTGAAGTTATAGCTGGTGTTGTTGGGTGCGCCGTACTTGCGCTTCTTTTGATAGCTTTCCTGATGTACCGCTTGAAAAAGAAAGACGAGGGCAGTTACTTGTTGGATGAATCAAATGCCGATGAATACAGAAAGGCTCATGATAAAGAAGCCTTCATATAATGTTTGAGAAAACATTGTGTTTTTTAGTGTGTCACTTTGGGAAGATGTAGTCAAAAAAAGAACATATTTTTATCTGTTTGCGCGACCAATTAGTGACATTTGGAATTTACTTTGTAAGTTACGAATAGCAAAGCTTATTTTGGCTGACATTTCCTGCTATTTGTGTAATATCTAGACCAAATGACGCTCATGTAATGCTTTTTATCAGTGTTCGTATCTGATAAAAAGTTAACTTGACGTTAAATTTTCTGTTGTGTTTTTATTTGCGTGGCTTGTACTGCATATATATATTTATAAATGTATATATACTTGTACTATCGTTCGTTTTTCTAACGTTTGAAAAATCCCTCGAGGGTTGAATATTAATAGACTGTATCAGGACGACCAACTAACGAACTAATATAATTTTGGCATTGTTGAGCCGTTTAATACATAATTGTAGTTTTCCTAAATTTCGAGTTGTATTTTATAAAACATATAAACATTTATAAAACGAATGTACGTGTGTCGTGCAGTACAACTGTCATACTTATTTGACCTTGCCAAAAATACTCTTCTGTAGCCGCCATTTTTGAAGTTGTTGTTGTAGTCGTGGGAGGCAATAATCTGTACAAAGTGTTTATTGTCTTTGACTGGTGTTGGGGCTCAAAAATGCATGAAACGTTAAAGCATCGATAGCCGCTATGTTTAATTTAATTGAGAGGGTAACCCATTAATTTGCGTCAATACGAGTGTCGTACAGAATGCGCAAAAAGTTGAAAACTTTTCAGTCGGCGTTCACTGAGAACTAGCTATGCGGCGGTACGGAAATAGGCTTCAACCAACACTTAGTTTCAAATTTCAATGGTGGATTGTGCTATCTCAGTCAGGGCTAATTAAAGAAATCGTATAGTATATGCCTAAAAGGGGCACTGCACTGCGTGTTACGTTGTTTTGTACCTTACAAGGTGTATGGTTGTGCAGCTAAGAAGATAACGTGCGCGTAACATGTTTTTGTGTTTTACTGGTTGCTAGTATAGCACCGTCTAGCCGGAACAATCAAGTTTTTTTTGCGCGTCACGAATTAATGATAAGTAATTTATGGTGTCCATTTTCGATGCTACGCATATTGGTATACATATAGCATATGTCATAGTTCAGGCACTTGCCTTCGTTTTGATTTTTAGTGATGAACATGATAGAGATTTCAAACAATAAATATGATATCCCTATTAATAGTTATTTGTTCTAAATCTAGTCATACATCTAACAATAGCTGAGATAGCCAAGTAATAAACGGAGATGACAGGTTATTTTAAAGATGCCCAATACTTCGCTCTGCTTGTGCGCAGTTTAAAGTCCCCTATGAATAGAACAAATGCTGTTAAAGATATGTTTAAGTTAGGACGTCTCTGAATGATAATTTGTTGTTCCAGTTGAAATACAACATAATTATCCAAGTTAATTGTCAACGCTTTATAAAGATTATATAACATTCTACTTGCGTAAATTTGCATAATATGCTTTGAAGCAATCTGATTGGCTCCTCATTATTGGCGCAAAAAATTGCTTCACAGAAAACAGAAATGGTTGCCCATTTTTTGAGCTTCGTTTGCAGCTTTATTTTAAGGCGACAAAAGACGTTCAAGAAAGACCCAGAGCGTTAAATAAGATTCAAACATCTCTTTGTCAGTAGTTGAGGTATTATTTAGACGTTTAGAATTGTTTATTTGTTCTTATTTTCATTGTTTATCGAATTATTTTTGTGAACTTTTAAACTTCGTATTTACGTTATTTAGAAATATGTATTTTTTAAAGTTTGTAGGAGAGTAAATGATAAAGTACCCTTTACTCCAAATACTTGGTTTATCAAGCCAGAAATGCAGCGCTTTTGCAACAGAATTTTTTTTTTAAATGGACATTTATTTAAAATGGTAAATTTTAAGTAAATTCAAAATGGCGCCCAACGCACAGAATGACGTAATCTCCAAATTGAACCAAGAATTGGGCTGTGCTGATTTAACGAATTTTTTTGAACAAATATATCGATTGTTATTGCCTGGCACAATTTTGGGACATTTTGGTCTACTTTTATTACTTTCGAGAAATTTCGTGAAAAAGCAAGGCAAAATGATTTCAAATCATGTTACCAAAATTTAGAGTTTTTCGTAGTGAGTCGGTAAAAGCTCGCAACGTATGCTACAAAGCCTCGAAAACGCTTGCAACTACGAAGACGGCATGCTATGCTAACTATCATCTCAAACCCGAAACAATGAACTCGTGGCTACTCTTGTCGGACAGCTGTCTTGTTTAATAACATCACGAGTCTTGGAACGCCCATTAAACTCCAAAAATCAAGATTAAGCGACGATCTCTGTGCAACAAAACGCAACTTCACCCGACGACAAAATATTCCAGCAGCTACCCGCGAGGTGTTTGCAAAAAAACCCCGACATTTGCAATTTTAAATTATTCCGTTTTGTCTCGAGGCAGGTGGCACAGTTCACAAATTAAATGAAGGCACTCCGGATAGCGATTCGTTAGTTGACGTTTCCAATCAAAAGCGACATCTAAGCAAGTCAACTGTTCATCGCTGTTTTGTTACCGTTGGATTTTTTCACAAATTTTCATTCCAAAAATCCTTGTTCTTTGGATTCAAGTCTTACAGAAACTCAACTCCTGATTAATTCTTCTTCATGTGAAAAACAAGCTGTCTGTTATGATAATAGCGATAGCAACTGCCACTGGAGTTGCTAACGGATGAACATTTATTGAACGCTTTTGAATGCAATTGAGGTTACGGTAGATTTCAGTGAATCAGTTTTTAAACGAATATTTGAAGAAATAGACGGATTACCAACGCTTGATTCAGAAGGCTATTTGGACTTGTCAGCTCATAATACCCATACAGTTGATCCCATAGGAAGAAGAAGAATTGAACGATTGAAATTTCTCTAGATAATTCGTCCTTCGACAGGTCTCCGCGAGAAATTTTGGAAGATAGTTTAATACCGAGTTCAAACTCTAGAAAATGTGTCTGGGACAACGATGTTGAATAACTAATGTTTTTGGATAGTTTGTCTTTAAATAAGCTTCTGCATACAATTTCAGAAGACAGCTGTAGTATTTTAAATCAGGGTGCAGGTTTACCCCATTCAAGATTGAAAACCTTTAGCGACTTGGAAAGACTCGATTCGCGTGTGTTACAGACAGAACTTTGAGTAAAAAGCCTCGCGAGCCCAGTTCAAGTCGCCCAATAAGATCTAGCCATGTCAAATGGAAAACAAGAAAACGAGATTAATGATTTGATATCATTGAACGAAGAGATGCAAACGATTTGGTCTGAGAAAGACTCGGAAGTTAAGGAGATCTTAGAGAGATTTGCTGCTTACCGTGATGCAGTCAATGCTGATTCTAAGGAAAAGGATGATATATACTGTGAGGAGTTGAACAAGCGTGAAATGATGATAAAAGACCTGCAACTGAATCAAAATACCCTTCAAAAAGAGTTGAGGTAAAGTTTGTGGTCATCAAAAAATTGACTATGTCTTTAATTGAAGTTATTGAACGAAGAAGTTCGCTCTCTATTGTACCCTACTTATTTTGATCACTTTATATTCAGGCAAAGAACTGAAACGCTAAGAGCAGTCATCAATGATGTTCAAAATTTTGAAGCTTTCCAAGCCTCTCAACTTGTTGATGTACATCAATTGGTAGCTCATCTTTTAGATCAGTTTTCTGATCATGAAGCCAGCATTACCTGCCAGAATATCAGTGTAAAACTGGAGACTTTTATTGCCATGATAAAAGAAAAGAATTATGCAAGGTGAATTGTTGATTCCCTCCTGTAATAACGCTGAATCAATAAGAGATTTTTTTCACTGGATCTTGAAGAAGTACATTTTAGAACTGTCATTACTGTCTTTATTTTTCAGTTATACGGGCCAACAAAATGAAGAAATAGAAGTTGGATCCACGGAAGATCCAAAAAAAAGCTTCAAAGAATCAAGATTTGGGAAACGTTTTTTATCTTCAGCAGATGAAGGAACTGAATACTCTATCTTGTCTTCATCTGATGGAGAAAGAAGTGATTTAATATTTGCTAACGATGGAACGCCAGTAGCTTCGTCCAACAATGAATTTTACGAAGTGAGCAAACATTATTTTTATTTCCTTTCTACCAGTATCAGGCTAATCTACCTACTTGGTCTATTTACTACAATGCCTTTGCTTAGAGTCTTGAAGAGGAGTTTGTGAAACTTCTGCAAGGAATTGAGGAATATGGAAGTGATGGTTACATTGACAGAAAAATGGTTATCACGCTGTTGGAAGAACAGTGGTCAAAATACCAATTCCTGTTCAGAGAGAAGGATGCAGAAATCCAGCATTGGATGAGAAAACATAAACAAGATACTAATGATTTGCAGAGCATATTGGAGGAACAAGAAAGAACAGAGGTAAATTATCATAATCGATAACTGAGTCTCAGTAAAGGTCGTAGGGCAGCGAGTATGTGTCAATTTTCAATCTTTTATACTTGTATAAAAAGAATGAGATTTTGTTTCACTTTTAGGCAAAAACGAACGAATCTTTAACGGAACTTCAAAGCGAAATGGAAAAACTAAGACAGAGAAATAAATTTCTTGAATCTGAGATCGAATTTGAAAAAGAGCAAGGCGAAGACGAGGCTTGTTTATTAAAAGAAAGTTTTCAAAAAGATCTCAGTGCCCAATTGAGACGACAAAGTCAAACTTTTTTGTCGGTCGAGGAAAGTACCAGGAACGAACTTGCTGAGATGGAATCAAAAAACGAGGAACTCCGAAGAGGCAACGAAGATCTAAAACGACAAATTGCCGAGCACTATACGCAGATCAAATCATGGGTAATATACAGCACGTTAGATAAGCCCCTTCTACACGACCAAATTTTCTTTGGCACATTTCATTTGTCAAATATCATTTGTCAAAAACTAACAACCCAGCTTTTGAAAAAATGCATTTGTCAAATTAAATTTGTTGAAAATTCCTAATTTACACGGTCAAAAAATATCTGACAAATGAAATCTGTCAAAGAAAATTTGGTCGTGTAAAAGGGGCTTTACTTTTGCAAATTGTGTTGTTCTGTGTTTATACTTTGTTCTGTATTCTGCTGTATTAGTTCGTGGTTCATGTTAACATCTCTAAAAGATCTTTCTTTTTGTAGGTATCTGACATCTTATTACTCTCTGAGGAAGAATATAGCGAAGAATTCAATTCTATCACCGATGTTTTAGCGAGACTTCAAAAGATTATTATCCGGAATAAGAAAACGATGGAAGAATTACAGCAGGAGTTAAATGTGCATCGGAGTAGAGTGCATGAGCCAGCGTCACCCACGGATACATTGAGCCAAAGTTGGGCAGGCCGTTCTTGGAATAGCGCGGATATGCAAAGAGGTGTCTGTCGTAATTGCAAGCAAGTGAAATGGCAAGGCGTGTTAATGGGCAGTTTCGATATGCTTGATTCAGTAAGACAAGAAGAGGTGGAGAAATTTGTACATAAGTTAAGTACAGATGAAGTGAAACACCGCAAGTCATTGAAAGATAGTTTAGAATTGGCTGATGATCAATTGGAACATCTACAACGACTTAGTCGACAGGAGTTTGATTCATTGGAGATATTGGACGAAGACGTAGAAACGAATGACAACGTTTCTGATGTATTGGATGCTCAAAGTGACATGGATTCCTCTGATTTAGCGAAGGAGAGTACTAGCTTGGATAAGATTGATGGTAATGAGTCAGTTGATGAGGTAGATGGTTTAGAAAGAGATCTAGAAGATTCTACTGGTGTGGCAGGAGAGGGGGAAAACGCGTTGGGCAATACAGAGGAGACGTCTCGAGGTGAAGTGGCCGAGGAAAGTGACGGCAAAAGTTGGCAAAAGGTTCATGTCAGTCCACGAGTATTGAATCAGTTTTCCATATTCGCCGAGCCTGACGTTGAAGTAGCTTTGGATGGTGATTTTGATTATATTGAGAGTGGAGGGAATGGAAATAGTGCGGAAGGGAAGAAATTGCAAGATCACGTTTCTGATGAGATTCTAGACACAGATGGACAGTGGTTGATAGAAGAGAATAATGATGTACATGATGAAGATCAAGATAGAATACATGTAGTGAACCTTTACAGATCCCTCATTGTTCAAACTGATCCTCAGCGTCAAATTGAGAGTGTTGATGATATGAGTTGCAAAGGCGAATATGAGCACCAAAGAGGCAAAGTTGATGAATGTGAGGATAAAATTCTTTCACGTGAAGGTGAAGCTGGAGATGAAGGGACAACTTATCCATCTTCAGTTTCTAAAAATGATCTTTTTGAAGTTCCAAAAATTATTGTCGAAAAAGACTTGAATGAAAATTTTCTTGAAGCACAAAAACAAATCATGTGGGAAAATAACTGCAAAGAAACATATGACGATGCTGAGAATTTCCCAAAGACAGTAACAAAAAATGATAATGGAGAGACTCCCGACGTAAAATATAAAGAATCGCTAGAAAATGAAACGAAGTCAACAAGATTCCCTCAAGGCCAAGCTGAGAATCGAACTCAATCTCAAAATAACGCCCAAGAATACGGGACGATTAGCTCAGATCCAACGAATTCCGTTGTTGAATTTGCCGAAAATTTCGGAGAGGAGAAATCTCTAAACACGGCTTGTATACATTGCTCTACTTTTTTTGAGCAAAATCTGCAGAATTTTAAAACTATGCTGACAGAAAGCATCGCTAAGCAAAGTATTGAGACAGAACATAAAATTCTTGCTGAATTACAAGAATGTAAAACAGAGCTATGTAAAATGCAGAAAGATCACGAGAAATTTGAAAATCTTTGCGAAGAATATCGGAGCAATGTCGATGAATATTCTGAGAACTTAAAACGTAAAAACGAAGAATTAAGAAAATTAAAACTGAGTCATAGAATCATGGAAACTGAAATAGAATGGCTTAGACAAGCTGTTGGAATTACTACTAGAAATTATGAAGAATTTTGAAATAGAACATTTCTTTGTATATATGTCATGTAAAATAGAAATAAAATCATAGTGCTACATGTAGATATTGATTAAAGAATCGTTTATTCTGAGTTAACACTATTTTTGGTGGAGGATGAACTGCCTTTGCAAAAAAAGCCTCCGTCTAACAAAAAACCAACCGCACTCATATTAGTAAAGCCTTGTCCTCCATAAATGCAGTGAAACTTATTTTTATAGTCCTATCGAAATGACGTTAATCCAAATTTTTTGTTATCTGCAAAAATAGCAGCTGTACATATACATTTTCTATTAGCAGGCCAGTGGCGAAACTCAAAACATAGACGTATTTAAATTAAAATTAAACCTACTTTTTCTTGAAATTTATTCACCATTCTTTGATTCACTCTCTTAAATCAACTATGAAAAGTAGGTGAGTAATGTATAATATCATTTAAATATGATTTTTTCAATTGATTTACGAGGACAAGCAATCTTCTACTCGCAGACGTAGCGGAATCTCAAGCTTTTTAATATCTCGTATTCGTTGTCAAACTTCAAGCTCCTTATAATTATATTGACAGTAATATCTCGTACTCGTGTGGTAAAATTTAAGTTTTCTAATATCTTCGCTGGTATTCGCAATCAAATCCAAATGAATCAGAAGCTTCCTGGGTTATATAGATTGCCAAGCTACTTTTGTAATGATATTCCTGCGATACAACTATACTGCAGGTGCCCTATAGCTGTCAGGCTGCGCGCATTTTGTGCTGGTAGATACTTCAACGGGTATTTAATCTTAGTACTGTCATGTATGACTTGGCAATGCAAACGTAGACAACTTTCTGCTTTCCTATTTGACGCTAAGCAAAAGCAATCTATAGAATCATTTGCCACATACGCTTTGTGTTTGACTCGAAATATCTTGGCTCGTTGTGCAAGATACACATTTCGAGTTTTCCTACCTGACTAAGAAGAGACTGACAGCAGTTATATTGCAAAAACAACAACGCTATATTTGAATGACGTTTTGCTCTGCTTGAGTATTAATGAGGATTCTTTGTTTTTGAATCTCGTAATGCACATTTGTTTGCTTGCTGCATGTCACGAATCTTGAAAAGGAAGATTTTGCACAGTGTAGACTTTGTGCAAAAGTATTGGTATGGAAGAATTTGGTGGAGCGACTAGCTCTGGTGCTAGATCTGAGCTTGAGGCGTTGAAAATGCAAGCGACTCTTGAAGGAAAGGTACTACAGTTTCTATTAATACCACCCCGTCAACTTTCTCTCGTGTACCACAAAAATGTGTCAAATATTTTCTTGTGACAACTCGCTCGAGTATTTTGGCTGCTAGGAAAAGATCATTCCGTATGTGAAGACATGAACAAGTGCAGCCGTTAGGAAACCAGTTAATTTTTTCTTTGTTTCTTACTGATGCTATATTTTCTTCAGGACAACTTCATTCGCCAGTTGCGGAAAGAATTAAGAAGAAACGGAGGTGTTCGTGAAAGTAAATCAAGTTCTACAACATTTGAAAATGGTAAAATGGTGAGCGAATTTGACGATAAATTTCGTGACAAAGATATCGAGCTTGATCGCTCTAAAGAGGAATTGGATGCTTCAAGAAGATCTATGGAACGAAATGAAAGGTGAAAGATGAAAACAATAAAATAGGGAAAACTAATGGCACTTTGCCACCCGTTAATACATTGATAGTTATCCCATTTCCTGCGGGTGAAAGTGTCCGTAGTTCTACCATACAGGCTAAAATATCACTCATCCATTCCAGGCCATACTCTAAGATAAAAGACTCTGGAAAAACGAACGATTCCTTGGTGCGAAAACTTCGTCAAGAGAACGACGTGATGGCAGAAAGATTGAACCATGCTCACAAAGAAAAAGCAAGCGCTGTTGGGAAATTAACCTCAGTGCAGAGCGATATGTCTTCATTGATTGTTGAACGAGACTGGCTTAGATCGCAGTTAAACATTGCTGAACGATTCCTGAAA
>JAODVM010122195.1:0-34033 GCA_025400095.1 Phenganax marumi | reverse complement strand
GCTATCCACTGGATAGTGATTTTTTGTAGCCTTCGTAAAATTTCCCATTGATCGTTGTAACATAAAATTACGACTTGCATCGATAGATTGAAGTCTCTATTATTTACATAGCTGACCATTATGGAAGTTTCGACGTTTTTTGTGCAATTTTGTGAACGTTGAAAAATTCAGTACCCAATGGATAGCGCTATCCAACTTTCGAACAACCGGCCCCTGATCTTTTCTGATAACTTACTGATGTCTTCCACATCAATCTTGCAGAATGGTCAAAGTGCATTGCATGGAGCATGCCTGTTTGGTCATTTGAATGTTGTTAAACTCCTTGTGGAAGCTGGATCTCAACTAACTCTTCGAAATCAGGTCTGCCTGTTGTTCTCTTTTCATGTCTTCTTATTAAAAACGGAAAATGTATTTTTCATTGCCTTTAGGATGGTTATCTTCCATCAGATCTTGCAGAACTGGGGCAGTACAATGATATACTTTCATATTTGTCATCATTTAATCAACTCTACTCAACTGCAGTTTAATCTATGAATGGAAGTTTACGAACGTAAAATAGCAATGTTGTCAACTTCATATGGAAGAAAATGTGGAATAGCCTTGCCTTTAAGCTTGCAATCGGCGTCTACTGTAATATAGTCTTATAGGTTGAATTGCCTTTGTCAAAGTCAAGGAATTGTAGACATTAGAGTATTTAAGTCAATCTTCTAGACGCAGAGCGTTCAAGTGCTATAGCACTTGACTTAAAACGGGACTTGTATTTGGTTCTATCAATCCCATGGCATTGGCTATTATTTTCATTAATTGCAACAGCTTTTAGGGACTGCTTATAGATGAGTCCGGTTAGCCGAGGCGTCCGGCTTCAGTTCACTTCAATAATCCCAGCTCGGGGTTCCGGTTGACAAACGAGTCGCCCGGTTTGCCTGGGTAAAATTTTTTATTTAAAGTCAACAGCCCGGTTAATCGGGCTCGCCAAGAAACCTCTTTGCAGACGGTAATATTTATTCACATAAGTATTTTTTCGGACTACTAGTCCCCCCTTATGTTGTTCTTACTGCACACATGGTTGAAAGCTGGAAATTGCTGAAAAAGTACGAAGTTGACGTTCGTTACAATGAACACAAACTTTGACTTGAAAATATTTTTATTTTCTGAATATTTCACATCAATTGCAAGCATTTTGAAGAGCTCTACCGAATTAATTTATAAAACCAACCGCAAAATGGCATGATAATTTGAAAAGTAAAACTAAAACGGTATAGGGCGTTGGCACTAAAAACATAACGTAAATCTTAAAAGTAATGCCTTGTTGAGAACTTTTTAATCTTTTCAATGAGTTCCTTTACAACCTTACTCATCTTTTATAATAATTGTCAAAATATTTTGATTAAAATCACTCAACGTCATGAGCAGGGTTACGCGAGAATTTTTCTTGACAATAACTACGTATCAACAGTAAAATTTCTCTAAGACTACCTTCGTCAATTTATGATAAACTGACTAGGTTTCCAAGCGCTTTCTTTCAAATTTTATCGTTTAAACTTTCAAAAGTAATATTATAACACTTTCCCTCCTTACATGACGTCGTTTAAAAGCAGTTAATGAAACCAAAATTCATCTGAGATGGCGAAAGGCAACCTAGTTTAACAGTCAAAATACGAAAACTTTCTTCATTTTCGGTTCTGTAATTCATTTTGAATTTCTGAAAAGACTTCTGTCTCACAGCAGCGATTAATGAATTACCGATAAAACGTTCCGATAAAATGAAAAACCTCCACACTATAAGACACCAACCAACTGCAGAATCGACAGAAAATCCCATTTTAAATTTCATCAGTGGGGCACTTCACAGCTTGTTAGCGCTTTATAGCTGGGAAATTTCCATTTATCGGAAACATTTGTCAGCAAGTCTGTAACCACCAGTGTAATATCGAACTTGTTTCAGAAATACATAATCAGTTACACTACTGTAAATGATCATGTATTTTGACTGTAAACCAAATATCTCGAGAGTGTGGAAAATTAGAAGACTTCACAATGATTTTTAAAGGTCTTATTATGAAATCATTGTCGATATTGTAATTTTTTATTGCCAACGTCTTTTATAATTTCTCACATGCCATAACATAGAGTACAAAATCTTTCGTACAGTACAGACAGTTATCAATATATTCTTATTCTCCCCAATTTATACAGTCATCATATGTAGTTCTTTTGTTGGTTTTTTAGCGTGCGACAAGTCTAGCACCGTAATGTTTTGTAATGCATGCATGTTTATTTACATTATTTACAAACGTTCGAAACACATCACATGCTGTAAAACACTTCATAACTATTCATTGTTTTTTCTTTCTGTAAGTAGACTACACTATGTTTTATAATTCCTTGACAGTTTCTATAACGCTAACATCTTCAGTCATAAAATAAAATAGAGGAAAGGTACAAATTTTGTCTCCGCGTACTGCTTGCTTGTATGTATAATTTACGTTAAATTCGTGGAAAGCAAATTAATTTTTTTCTATAAAACGTAACTCAAATATACATTTCTCTGCACAAAAACTACACAAAAACTCAATAATTTCAAATCTAACCAAGAACAAGGGTGGGAGCCTAGCCTCGCCAACCTTCGGCGACTTATGAAAGCCCTGCTTCTCATATATCGCCGATGCCGGCGGCCCTCCTTGTGTTTGATCTTTGAAGAAAATAAACAAAAGAATTCAAGCATCAGCGACCAAGGACAATGAACGTCGCCGGTCATCGGCGGCATATGAGAAACCAGGCTAAAACTAGTATCAACGACTCTCATCACAGCAACTCCATTGTTAACGGAAATTGTTAAGTAGAATCTATTGGAGACAACTTTCTAGCTTCATGAGTAATCACATACAATAGTACTGAGAACGTTGCCAATGAAATACTTATGAAAACCAGGCTAAAATATTCGTAGCTATTTGCCAAATCTAATATACTATCACATGATAAAACTGCCATTAAAATATAATAAAATTTCTATGCAAAATCAAATTCAGAAGTAAGCAGTGTTAAGTAGTACTGAACTACATGCAAGTACTACCTGGCATTGTAATTTAACCTTGCTAGGGGGTATTAGCCCAGTGGGCAGTGATAAAATGGCACTCGCACATATCAAGGCAACCAACTGCATGCAGTTTAGCTTGGGCATATTTCAAATTATGATTCAGCTTATACCTTACTGTCAATTGAAACCTTGTTTCCATATGGTCGTAGCTAATAATTTGTCTAGTAAGTCGAAATAAAACAGCTTAAAACAAACCACCAGAAAGGTGATTATTAGCAGAAAATATTCATGCTTTCCACGAGGTTTACGGCCAAGAGAATACAAGTGTCTACAGTTGAGAGAGATCGCAACTTTTTTTTCGAGAGTAACGATTATAAATGGAAACAACGCTTTTCATTTACGGACCCATAATCCGGCCAACCGAACAGCAAGTTCGAATGCAAATGGTTGCCCAATATAACCAACACCAATATTTACAACAAAATTATGTCTCTTGGTTTCTGAAGTAAGAAATTCAAATAAATAAAACTTGAAATTAACAACGAAGTTCCTATTTTGGCTGCCAGAGGTTTTCATATCTTCCGCTATAGCTAAAGGACAGCAGTAGTGCCCAACTTAGCGATGAATTTCACAAGACGAGTTTTGTGTCTAAAAACAGACAGATTTTAAATTAAAAGTACACAAAAACACAGCCACCATTCAGCAGTTACTACTGGCCTCAGCCGAAACTCGTACTCGCAACCGAAGTAAAACCCCTGGCAACCAGAATACTTTTGACCGTCCACCACCATTAAACATACGTGGTTTCTTCGCACAAGTCGTCTTTCATAGTTGATTCCGAACGCGAACAACAAGATTTCCAGAGCTCCGTAACGTTCGAAATCTTTCTATCATAAGGTTTGAGTGAACGGAAGTAGATTGGAGCCCAAGCCCATGTCCTAAGTATCTTTGGCAGACTGTTTGGATATTTCTCTTGCAAAACATTCACTACGATAACAAATATGAGTAAAGCTACCAACGGCAATGTAACTCCAAGCATAATTTGCCATCCGGCAACTGATAATCCAAATATAGCAGCTGGAAATAGGAAGAAGCAAAACAGCAAATAGAGGACAGCAAACCAACGGTACTCTGCCGTGATAGTGCCGAGCTTCTTCGCAAACCTTATCGGAACGTTTCGCATGAACGGAATAGGATAGAAAATCAGGATTCCTGTCAAGTTGAAGAACAAGTGGCACAATGCAATCTGCAGCGCTGAGTCAAAGTTCGATGTCGTAGCCAGTGCAGCTAGAATAGCAGTACCTGTTGTGCCTATATTAGCGCCAAGTGTTAATGGATAAATCCTTTCTATGGCAACAATACCTAAACCAACTAACGGCGTCAAGGTCGACGTGAAAACAGAACTAGACTGCACTAAAACTGTCATTCCTGCTCCAACAAGAATTGTAAAATATCCGGTGAGATGCTTAAAATGGCCCGGAAAATCAGCGTTAATAGTTCTCTTTACAACAATTGCCAAATGGCCTCGTAGCATGGAGTGCAAAATTTTAACTATACCAAGCAGACATGTGCACAGTATAAACAATGAAGCGCAAAGTAGTATAACACCTACGATCGTATCCGAGAGCCCACTGTCATGGAAAATGAACGAGCAGGGTTTCACATGTGTTGTCACGGTTTTGTTCAATGTTTTGTTAAAATACACCTTATCCTTGCAATTCTTTAGAAGACTTCGACTCGAATCGGCAGTTCCTGTAGCAAGTTCTGTAAGCACTTTTGGATCAATCTGGATAACCAGATTGGTAAACGGTTTCGTAATCTTCTTTAAAAATTCAACTTTGGTTTCTTGGTCGCCTTTTGCGCCAGACGCTTCGGTAATAGCTTTCGTCAAACGGTACAGGTAGCCGAATGCAATTTCACAAGGCAATAACAATATCACACAAAGCCAATTAAAAACGTCGTGAACAGTTGCACCAGCAAACGCACGTCTGAACTGATCCCTATCTCCAGCATGGCCAAGAGACACAAGAATGTTGGTCACCGAAGTGCCAATGTTGGCACCCATCACAATTGGGATTGCATGTTGAACGGTCATAACTACAAAAAAAAAAATTATTATCAAACCACGCAAAGTTTGATTATAAATGTTTCGGGTTCACTTACGGAATAATTTTGTAAACAATTTATAGCCAGATTGCTTCTCAAGACTCTAACTATGGGTGGAAATTGGATTGCCTGGCATGCACAACTGTTAAACAACTTGATGACAACTTTTCAACAACTAGGGAATCAAACCCTGGAGCCGGTTGTTTAAAGGTGGGTTAGCTTAACCCTGTGTTAATGCACAACTTCAACCTCGATTTGAAACTCGTTTGAGTAGACTTTTTGATAAAGTTTTTTGTTCAAAATGTTTCCCTTAATGAGCAGTTTAATCGTTCAAAGTTTCAATATAAAGAGTGATTCAAAATGGAGGAATAAAAACAGTGGCTAAAATTTAAACCTATAGGTTAGCTGCTAACCCACTTTGAACAGCCGGCTGCTGAGGTTTATGCTTTCAGGAGAACAGTACACTGAGTAGGTATTTTTTTTCTTGTTCCACTAATACTAGCTATGCAAAACTGTATTATGTCCAGCATCATCAGGCATTGATCAGTTGAATGGACCAGCTGTAAAAACGCTGAGGAAACTTGTTTGGTGTATAGTACGCTTTCCAACCGCAATAAACTCCAACCAAAAACCTTATTATGCTGCTAGTTTGAAATCAACAAAACTATCCAATAAACGTTTTAACCTCAAATATTAAACGACATACCAGCTTTAAAAACCGAATTTTAGGAAGGATGAAAAAAATTACTTTCCACTGGGCAACGGCATCAGAGCCTTGAAATAACGCCTCTGCCAAAGATAAGGCCTGTTTTCCACTAGGCGGAATTTTTCGAGCGAAAAATAAATCTAGCAAACGTGATTGGCGAGCAAAATAATTTCCCGCGAAAAAGTCAAAATCAAGCCAATCATGTCGCTAGATTTATTTTTCGCTCGAACAAATTCGCGTAGTGAAAAACCGCCTTAATGCATGCAGTGTAACATTTGAATAACAAAAACGCTTAAAAATTTGCATTGCATGACCAGTTGCCATGGTCACATACAATACTACGCTGGTAAACCTAGTGAGAAAGACACGGAGTGTTTTCTTCGTGATCAGTGCTACTGTCATAGTGTTCATAATTTAAGGAGAGCAGTATTATTGGTTTCTTTACTTGTCTATACATTCAGTTTCATACTATTTGTTCATTCAGAATTTCAGTCAACCTCTGCTGGAAATACCAAATCTCTACACTTACACAATCATTCCACCACATTGGACTTTGATCAAATTATAATTACATCATTCAAAAGCATTTGTGATCAATTAACTAGCATGGGGTAGAGAAGAGAAAAAACTTTGGAACTTCACATGGACATCTACATGAATCTCAGATGACATGTTTGTATGGTCTTTTAACTTTTTTCCTGATTTCCATCTACTTGATTTTCATCTACCAACTACTATATTTTTGCACAAAATATAAGAAGCTAGTAGGTCACATTGTGGAGTGCTACCATACACTTAACAAAGCGATACTCTTAACTTAACATGATACTCTTTTAGTTAACTAAACTAGCTCGCATAATTGCCAGACTTCACACCAGCCTGGCATCCTTGTGCAAACATCCTTACTTACTATGCCAATAAATTTGTGCCAATTTGAATTTGTACAGGTCTCATGCATGTATGCACATACAACCCGATGCTTAACCCATTAAATAACAAGAATTTCCCCTGAAGAGTAAAATCATCTGGTGTCCAACTTTGTAAACAGACAGTTGGGGTGCATTACCAGTCAATGGCTTGGAGAGAAAAATTGGCAATAAGTAGTCATAGGTTTGCCAGTTGATTGGCAATGCACCCCAATATATATATAACCATGTTTTGTGCCAGGCAATTTTACTAGTAAGAGTGAGACTCGCGCTGCTGAATAGGCCCTAGTTACCTTGAACGCCAGTAAGTTTCTCCTACCAGCTTATTTACTAGCAATGTATGCCCATGACCAAATGGATCATATATTTCACTTGGTCCCTCCAAATGATTGTACTCTTTGGTGTGCACCCCATGCCACTCAGTTGGTTAAAGAATTGCATAAAGGTCCTAGATTTCACACTTTACCACTAACCGCTGGCGATCGGTGGTTTTCTGACTAACTTCCAGTTTCTCCGATCAAATGTTGAAATGATCGGACATTTCTTCTGGACAAATTTTGAGAAAAAGAAATCTGTTTTTTCTCAAATGATCGGGTCGGCACCAAGCATAGTGATTACCTACTTTAGGCTTATATACATTAATGTGATGAAAAGAAGCAAACTAAAAAATTTCCAACCAAATTTGAAAAGTTCTGGTTAAATGTCACTTTGCTCAGAAGGTTTGCCGGACAAGTTTTAAAATTATTTCAGGTCTGCAATACATCTTCAGCATTCATTCCTGAGACATGCACCTGCACACAAGGGCAGTGATTACATGAGACTGAAGCAAGTCAGACTGCGATAAAAATCAATGTTGCCATCATGTTTAGATGAGGCTAATACGGATATGACATACTGCCCAAATAACCCCCAAACTAGTAAACCTCTGGACTACAAATGAATATTTCCCATTCTAAAGTAGCAATGCACATATGCAATGTTGGGCACTACCAAGAACAGTTTGAAGGATTTTTGTGTCTACATTCATACTGATCTGTCCAGAGATGGCATGAACCAAGAAGAACAGTATAAAGTATTTTTGTGTTTACATTAATGCCAATATGGAGGTCTGGAGATAGTCGGCTCCATCTAGCACACCAGCAACCTTTGGTACCATATCAGTCTGAGCAGCACTTTGCCCCAGTCTCATGCAAGCATCCATTTGGCTTGTTTTCTACTACCACGTTTTTCATAGGCATATGCAGGAACATGAAACTTTAAATCATGATTTGCATAGACTTTGCAATAATTGCTAGCTTGAATAGAAATATTTGTACATCTGCACTTCTTACGTAATATATGATTAGAGGGCCACTTCTTGTGAAGTGAACAGCTCCAAAACGAATTTCCTATCATCGCTTATCAACGAAACTCATCTTTTGCAGGACTAATAAATTTAGATTTTGCGCAGAGGTAAATTCACCTTAAAAACAGCCTGAAATATGAACTACAGAACTTGCATACACGTGTTTCTTGGATGTACAAACAGAGTTTATATTTTGTACTTGTACAAACACCGTATGACAGCGATAAATTTCAAAGGGACACTTACTTCCCGAAGAAACCATAGCCACGACGACCGATGTCGTTGTCGACGAACTTTGGAAAACAACAGTGACTAGAATCCCAATTACTAGCGCGGCCAAGGGGTTCACGAGTAGACTGTCCGACGAAAAAACCTCGCCGGCGGTCTTGCCACCCAACAACCGAAACGCCGAACTCAAAAAAGTCAGCGAACAAATGAAGAGATAGATGAGGCCAGTGAGAAGAAAAAATTTCACAACGCCGATCGTCACTCGCTTCACTTTTCCTTTTGTTGACAACTCTGAAACAATGCCACAAAAGTGCACCAGTTTAATAACTTTGAACAAAGAAGAAATTCTTGTGTCAAATACTGCACATTCATTCTTTATAGTTCTTGCAATAGATAAGAAAACCTGCATAATTTAGAGCTTCGTCAATTTTATGTGGAATAATATAAATAGTAATGAATTATGATCCGATACCTTTCCACGGAATTGTAGTGTGAGTAAACTCTGGCAGCTCCCATGGATCAACCGCTAGCCTTTCAGCATCATCATTCGTAGTACAATCTCCAACACATACTGTCGCCAGGTCAAGATCCTTGATAAGAACACAAACGAACGTAAAAAAAATTTGATCACTTGAGCTACTCTTTGCCTGTGCAGTACACACGCGGATATACCTACCTTCTCACGCACACAGTCCACAGTTGCCATCAATTTTCCGTACTTTGGCGCAAAAAGTCCACTTCGGCCTTGCAAGACACAAATGACGATCAGCAATGCGGCATCGCATAATTTTGTTCCACTTCTACCCATTCTGATTGGTTAGCAGCATTGCACACCACTGCACACGAACACTACAGCGTATCAGCCATGCGTATAACATGTCCAGCGCACGTGCTCAACCAAGTGCTCAACATGCACTTCGAACATGCCAAACGTGCCATTTTTAGCACCCCAGTCGGCCCAGCGCCAGCGCACTGAAAACAAGACTACACACAGAAGCCATCGTATAAACAAAACCCATCGAACAAACGAAGAATAGTACGAAATTGAGAAATGAAACAGCATTCAAGCAGCGTTTGTTGGAAATCTGGAGTCGTACCCGCCGCGCATCAAAGTTTCTCAGACATCAATATACCTGTGTCTATTTACCCTTTTATTCGGTACCGATACTTTGATACTTGTACAATGTCCATAAGTATACCAACGAAAGGTTTTAATAATGTTCCTTTTGAAGGCATAATGAACGTACTATAGAACTACGGCGCCGAGTTGCGCCGAGCGGGAGTATTTTTTGAAAATTTAGACATTCTAATTTGTCAAAAACAATTTCCTGTGAAATTTCAGCTGTTCATCTACTATTTTGTTGTACAGCTATATACTTTGCTACTGTTTTGCAAATTGTCTGTACTGTTGTTGTAGCCATAAAGTTACCGACGTTTATGACTTTTGGTTGTTGTAATAAGTACGATCGCACTGGCACCTTTCAGAGACCATGACCAATGACGGCCCTAACTGTGTTGACCACAAGACTAGTACTTAAACATATCTTCTTATAAATATGTTCGAAACATTTTACTACAAAGACCTATGAGTTAAGAGAGTGTTTAGTTTCAATTGACTAGTACATTAGTGGACCAAGGAGTGGCGCCTTTCAGAGACCATGACCAATGACAGCACTAATTGTGTTGACCACAAGACTAGTACTTAACATATCTTCTTATAAATATGTTCGAAATGTTTTACTACAAAGACCTATCAGTTAAGAGAAAGTTAACATCCTGCTGTTCCGTATAAGAGTCCGTCCCTTTAGCTATGGCATTTTCAAAAGCTGCTAACACAAAATGCCTACAAACAGAGTGTCTTTAAACGTCGAGGCTTCCAAATTAAAAGAAGCTACTTTTTCATAGTCAAGCAACCTACTTTCCTGAATTCACGACCTTATCTAGAAGTTCTCATCAACAGTATATGATGTCCCTGGTGGGTAAAAATAATGCCTTCTGTTGTTCGCATCTGCCCGCGAATTTTACGTTTTGTATTGTGTCTACAAATATTAGTTAGTTCACTAGATTATTATTCAAGATCAGTTAAGTATTGTTTGTAGGTTCTTTCCTAGAAACGAAAATCGAAAACCGAACTCGAGCTTGAAATGCAGAGCCTTTTGCTTTTTAAAAGAGCTTCGCCCTAAACAACACACTACCAACAACAAGTGATTAGGTAGCAATTGCAGGCAGGGACGTCGGAGAAGGGAGGCACGGGGGGCATCCGCCCCCTTTGCCCTTTCTTAAGGGGGGCAAGGGGAGCCGACAGTGCCCTTAACAAAGATTTGACAAAAGATTTGACATGCAAGTGCTTTTTAGCTCCCTTTTTTTTAGCACTTTAAGTTAAAGCACACAAACGTACATTGTTTGACATGTTTGTACATTTGTTAGGCCTATGTCAAGCGCCGTATTTAAACGTTAAATTGTCCATGCAAATTTTTGTGAAAATACAATTTAACCAGCTCAATATAAATCACAGCATTGAGCATTTAGTGGAACATAAAGCTGCAGCGCGGCCTTTGACATACTGTATGTGTAATAGAATGCTGTGCCCGCGGCGCAATTCGATCTAGTGAAAACGCTTTATCTCGTACAGCGTTCAGAAGACAAAATCTTCAGTAGACAGAATTTAAGTCTGATAGCTGGTGAGGAGACATTTCTATAGATTAGTGCTGACTGCCGAGGGCTACAAGCAAACAACTATCAAAAGCGGAAACTTTCACATTACTTCTCCCGTTCATTCACCGACGAATTGTCAAATTTTCCCCGATAGGAGAGCTAGGGTTCCTCGACGGAGGGGCTGTGCCTCCTCTCTAGCGCCACCCCTGATTGCGGACCAGTTCCTAGTTCAAAAAGTATGTGATTATCAAGTGAGTAAACCTTTACGACGGATGTCTAGAGATGTCTGCTAAAGTCACCACATCGCTTTGCAACTCTTAGATTGACCGTGCGCGTAGTTGCCCAGATACTGCGTAAAAAGTATAGTCAATCTTGTCACCTTAAGTGCTATGCCCAGCGCTTGCTGCTCAATGCCCTGGTTCCCAACGTCGCTGCTAGTTTTTATTGGAGATTTAAGTGGGGCAACAGTGACGGCGTGGAGTCAGTGGGTGGAGTGGGGTGGAGTTAAGTGCAGGCTCAAACGAACAGACATAAAATTATAATTTATAAATAGTATTATAATCAGGGCTCTCATTTTTAAAAATAAGAATTTTGAATAGTTTTAAGGATTTTTTAAAGGAATTTAGGTTTTTGAGGAATTTTTTAAGGAATTTCCGAAATAGTTTATTCTGGACTAAAAAGAAAAAGTAAAAACGTTTGTTGTAAGATAAGTAGATGGCAGTTCCCACATGTCTTATCAATGATGTTTTAGAACAAGAGCACAGACCTTTGGCATGCTTTGCACCAAACTAACACTTGTTTTTACAGCAGAAAGGCGAACCAGCCAATGTTTAAAGGCTGGGTCTTCTTGCCACCAGTGCATGAAGTTTTGGGAATATTTTTTCCCCAGAAAACGACCTTTCGTCATAATCATCTACATCAAGTGCCTAAGCGGACGAGTCTAATTCAGAGTCAGCCATTTATAAACGATCAAAACTACATCATGTTGAATGTTTTCTTTATGCCATTAGGCTTACACTATTTTTTCCCGTTTTTAGAGAGAAGGTTGAAAACTGAAAAATAGCAAATAGGGGGGAAAACACTTTTTGACTTTTTTGAGACTATGTGATTAGGCCTTGTAGTTATATTATCAATTTAAGGAATTTTAAGGAAATCTGAGGAATTTTCGAACTTTTTCTAACGAATTCGAAAATTTCATTGTGAGAGCACTGTTCCTAAAACGTTTTTGCCTGGAAGTTGAATTTAAACAAGAATTAAAAGTTCAATAGTATTGGCTAAAAAGATGAAACATAAATAATTTACCATATTCTTACTTCTATGGAACTATAAAGTGATGTCATGGCAATTGGTAAGAGAGGAAGTCGTGAAAGGTAGGCCTATTTGGATGTAATTATCGCGTAGGCATAAATCGCCTTTTCAGAAATAACATACATATATTCGAGACATAACCAACACGAAAGATTTATCATTATCACGTGCAAACCGTACTACAAGTCATAAACGACGAGAAAAAATGAGAATTGAAGCTATGTATAAAAGTTCGTCTTTACTTTTCTACAATCGCCCATCCGTAAAAACGACTTCACATTTGAACAATGCGATTAATATTTTCTTTCAGGGCAGCAGACGAAAAGCATCGTATTGACGCCGACTTTCACAAATTTGTCAATGAGCTTACTAACGTAAGTTCACTTCCATCATGGACTAAAAACTATCTTTGTTTTACTCACTCTCTTTTAACTTTTCAATAAACTTTATAAATTGTTTATACAGAATGCCATGGTACAACATTTTTTGTTAATGCGTGCAGAAGGCCCCCTAAAATGACCAACAATTTGTCGGAAAGTTTTTCTTCGATTCGTACATGCAACATAGACGTTCGCCAGCAACACAATTATGCTCAATCCGCGGCTGAATTACGTTAAAAATGTATCGGAAAATTGCAAAATTGCTTTGTCTACGCGTTCGGCGTTTATGTACGGCCTTGCGTTCATTTGAAGTTTTGCAATGGACAATGTTCATGCTTCCACGATATTATTTTTATAGAGATGAATTATGTCAAGCAAGGGGGTCAAGTAACCTACATGAAGTGGAAATATTGTGTACCATCATTTTAGTTCTACTTTGGTAGAGAAGTAGGGTGTTGGGGTTCTGGACGATGGGCAAAACCGGCAAAGTTGTTGAAGGCCGAATACTTACAAGTGATTTTCACATTGTCTCGAGTTGTTAGCAGGAAACCAAGTCAGCTGAATAATTAATTTATGCTTGCATGATTACAGTCGATATCAACATATATATATGGTTCTTTGTGCAAAACGCATTGCTTATAGCAAACCATATGCACGAAATGCAGCAACCTTGCAAGGGTTCGAACTCCCAATAAGACAGAGAGCATTCAGGACACAATGGTCGCATTTAGCGACGTGGTTGGCAGAATGAGGGCCGTACAAATAATGGCGAACCTAGCAAAGATGTTGCGATTTGCATTGAATGATTGATTTACATAACACATGCTTGATAATATAGGTATTAATCGAGATTCGTTGGTATTCTTTTGAAAGAGCTGGTGGCTCTTAGAAGAGCCGTTTTGTTTTGAGTGAATATCTTGTTGACTTAAGCTCGTTCACCGCGGATTCGTCGTGCCAACTGAATATCTTTAGGCATGATTGTCACTCGCTTCGCGTGAATAGCACACAAGTTGGTATCTTCAAACAGACCAACAAGATAGGCTTCGCTTGCTTCTTGTAGAGCCATTACAGCCGAGCTTTGGAAACGAAGGTCGGTCTTGAAGTCTTGGGCAATCTCACGAACCAAACGTTGAAAAGGCAATTTGCGGATCAAAAGCTCCGTTGATTTCTGATAACGACGAATCTCTCGAAGAGCGACAGTTCCTGGCCTGTATCTGTGAGGCTTCTTTACACCACCAGTCGCTGGGGCACTCTTACGAGCAGCTTTTGTCGCCAAAGTCTTTCTGGGGGCTTTTCCACCAGTCGACTTTCGAGCGGTTTGCTTGGTTCGAGCCATTTCTTCTTCAAAATAAAACCTTAATTAATTTTATCTACCGAGTATCAAAATCGTCGATGTCTTTGAAATTGGCGGGTTGGCGCTGGCCTACTTTATAGTCCCATAACCTTTCATCTTATTGGTTGAATAAACACAATCATTTTCGAACTTCATTGGTTCTATGTGTGCTATTTTGATTGGCTATCTATTTCAACTCCATGATTGGCTAAGACATTAAATATTGTGATCCTGCTGATGGTGGAAGGTCGACTGTAAGCTTCAGTAGAAACTGTGAGACAAAGCAATTTTAAGCACATGTCTTCAAACGAGTATACATGTAGAGACTACCTTATGTAAGGGACATGTGTAGAAAGAACACAGTATACGAAGCATAAACTGTATACAATATTTTACCATATACTATAAGAAAGTATGTGTTTCACACTAGTATACAATGCACATCAAGCATTACAGAGCTCAAGGATAACCCTCACGCACCATTCACCAATCGATTCGCACGATATTCAACCAATCGTAGTTCATGAAATATAACCAATGGTAAAGCAGAGGCAGCAGCCAATAGGATATCGACGAGAGAGTGTGTTCGCAGAAGTCCGATCTTACTAAGGTGTATATAAAGGAGCAAGCAGCGGGCAGTAAATTATTATTCAATATTCGTCAAATTGCTTGTTTGCACTGTTCTCAAAAGAAATATGTCAGGTCGTGGGAAAGGAGGAAAAGGTCTTGGAAAGGGAGGCGCGAAACGCCATCGCAAAATCTTGCGTGACAACATACAGGGAATCACGAAGCCCGCCATTCGTCGTCTTGCTCGTCGTGGTGGCGTGAAACGTATCTCAGGTTTGATCTACGAAGAAACACGCGGTGTTCTCAA
Organism: Phenganax marumi; assembly: GCA_025400095.1. Classification (NCBI taxonomy): domain Eukaryota; kingdom Metazoa; phylum Cnidaria; class Anthozoa; order Malacalcyonacea; family Clavulariidae; genus Phenganax; species Phenganax marumi. Next base: position 19,135 of record JAODVM010122195.1, on the reverse strand, counting down.
AGTTTTCCTCGAAAACGTCATCCGTGATGCAGTCACCTACACCGAACACGCCAAGAGGAAGACTGTCACAGCTATGGATGTTGTCTATGCCTTGAAACGACAAGGACGTACTCTCTACGGTTTCGGCGGTTAATTCAATCAAGACAAAGAAATGTATTATACACCGGCTCTTTTAAGAGCCACCAAATCTCAAAAAAGAACGGCGACGATGATCTCGATTACGATTTTTTCCCCTCAAAATTCATTGTATATAGAGGTGTAAATACATGTACAAACACAAGTAATTCGTATGAAAAAAAGACTATCCAGCATACAAGTTTGCACAAATATGGCTTCCATAAGATTAACTTACCACGTTATTCCCCTATCTGGCCTATCATGGCGGTCGGTGCGATTTGTCGCTAGCTGAGTGACTGAACAATGCACACGCTGGCATGCCTGACTTCACTTGCAACGCAAGCACATGGAATTTGTTGCATGTTTTGTTCTGCCTTGGCTTAGGTTCTTATGCTTTTGCTTAAATCTATCCTTATATCGTAGACTTTTACTGCGTTTTGTTTGGCCTTTTTGTTCTCCTTATTCTTATGCTTATGTCGCAAGTGAAAACGCAACTTAGAGCATCTCCCTATGATTAGTTCAGTTACCTTACGTTAGACATAGAATGAAATATGAGTCAACGTCGACAAGGCATTCTCATTTTACGTGTTGATTGAAACCTCATGCAAAGTACTGTAAAAGCAGTCATGCAATAAATTATGAAAAACTAAGCATTCATTGAAGTATTTTAACTTCATTTCCGTTCCTCGTACTACGCCAAGTCAAAACTGAAATATGGGTTAAGTTCTGTCGATTTTCCTTTATGCACCCCATCTCCAAAAGACGGAGGAGTGATAGCCTCCTATAGACTAGAGCCTACCTACCAACTTTGATTTACGTCAGCCACTCACACTCATTCTCACTTGCTTTGACACCTTTTTTGCTACTCCAGAACGATTGTAGTCTTCTACTGACTCATGCAACAGACGTGTTCGCAATGCCGTTGGCGTAGAGACACAAGTTGCATGAAAAATCACACCAAACTGCACTTGAGTGCACTCTATTGTTGGTCGAAGACGATCGTATCGATTTCTGTTGATTTTTATTTCTACGTATTTCGCACATTGATATATCTTTTGATGGTATCATATTCTTTCTTTTCACAGAAATCTATGTTCAACGGAATAATCATGGGTGTGATCATGATCAATGCGTTGGTGATTGGTTTAGAAACGATGGATTCGCTGAAGAATGCGCATGGACAAGTATTCCTTATCATAGATGAACTTTTCCTGTCGATTTACACAGTCGAGTTTTTGTTGAAAGTGTACGCAGAACCAAAAGGATATTGGAAAAGCAGCTATAATCGCTTTGATTTCCTCATCTTGTTTATATCATATGTTCAAGCTATTCTTGACACGATCAATGTTGGTGATAATGTTCTTAAACCGTTACGACTTCTTCGAGGTAAAGGAGACTTCACCAGCATATTGACTTTTTGCATTGTGGTATTATCAACAATATAGGTGGTGTACGATTTAGTAGTATAGTTGCTATACAGCAAAGTACAAGCTGCTCAGCGACGATTTGGCTTTCAGTGGCCCGTTTATGAATACAAAGATACTGGAAATTCAAGTTCAGTGTTCCAGACTTCCTCACTGGTAAATTTGTAGATAGAAACAATGCCATTTTAATTTCTAGTTTTCTATAATTGTTTTAGCCGCAAGAACTCTGAGAACGATATCTTTTATCGAGGGTTTACAAGTTTTAGTTATCGCTTTAATTGAGACTCTGCGTCGTTCTGTACTCAATGTGGTTGTACTGCTGTCTATGTCGATGGGATTCTTCGCTGTCGTTGGGTAAATACAATTTATGATCGAAATGAACGTAAAATAAACGTTCTACAAAACTACCAGTTGCACGAGAAAAGTTATACGTTTATCAGTGTATCTCCAAGTACAAAATATTCGAATGGTATAGGCCAATTAGCCTGTGCACTGAGGCAATGCTCCCTTACACTCCTTAGTACAATGCTCCCTGAGGAAGAACTGCGTCTGTGCACACGATTGACAGATGTAGTGGGTCCAATTTTTGCTTGTCATGGTGAGACCTTTTCCTGAGTACTGCATGTGCATCTCACAATGACGTATAGTTAGGCTATGTGCACACGGTAACGTTTTTGAGGGTTTTCATTTGTGTTTTCACGCAAAAACGGATGCAAACACAAGCAATTTAGGACAGAGGCTGTAGCTAATTTTATGTATTGAAAATATTTTCCCTTGGAAAGTGGCGTTGAAACGACAAACGAGACAAAAACGTTTTTGGAAACGCTTGAAAACGGCGCTCGTGTGCACGTAGCCTTAGTGCGCACATTCTGTTTACAACAGTAAGTTTACTTTACATATAGGTACTATATGTTTGGCCACGACGAAGACACAGGAGTGGAAAATGAAAATTGGTCAAGTTTAAGCGCAGCAATGCTCACCCTGTTTACTTATGTCACGGTAAGAAAACCTACACTTTGTCATTTCCGTGGGATTTTAGTAGCTGACGTAGCTGGTAGTTTGTCATACATTTCTTTTACTGCAAAAGAAAGCTCCGTTTTGGATTCATAACTTTTGTTCTTGATTATTGAAAACGGGACTTACTGCTGATAAACAAAAAAACTCACTCAAGCCTGGAGGCAATTGTCCTACGGCTGTAGGAACTTTATGAAGGAAGCAAAATAACAGTGTAGGAAGACGAAGACACTTTTGTAAAATTGGTGTAAGTATAGGTCGAGTCGCGCTATCCAGTAGCTAATGAGTAGTCCAACCGTCACAAATTTTATCGAAAAAGTTAAGAACTTGTACTTTGTGGTTTTGAGCAAGAATACATGGTACAAATTTCAATACAGTTTACGATCAGATTTATTTACAGAAAGTTATCTCAGGCTAAAAACATTGGAGGGGAAATTCTAGGAAGGATAAGAAATTGCTATTCACTTATTAAAGCGTGTCGGATCTTCGGACATCCCAGCCCCAGCAGGCCCAGCAGGAATATAGGGTGTACATAGAAGAACCGAGGTTGTATCGAACCAATGAAAAGAACATCCAAAAACAGGATTTACCAAGAATCTCACACATCTGATTTGTTTTTGCAATTCAGTTCATCTCTGTGCGATGTATAGCCTGTCCGTGGATTTAAACAAAACAATTGATAAATACAGAGACAGTATTTTTGATTTAATCGATCAAGAGAGCGTGCATGTTCTTTCAAGAAAACATTGTTCTCTCAGCTTTTGCTATAAATCATAATGAGGCTGGATAAAAACATGTTGTTGCTCGTATTACGTAACTGCGTTGTACGGCCACCATTGTAGGTTGATGGATGGACTGATATACAAAGCAATCTGGACACACGTCCATACAGTCAGTGGTTTACCATTTCATTCATTTTCCTCGGACATTTCATCTTTACAAATCTCTTCATTGGGATTATAATCATGGTGAGTTGCACGCTTACGTAGTAAAACTGCATATTTTGTCCTAGTACATATTACATAAAATTTCATGCATAAACTTCCATCAACTGTCATAAAATTCCACGCATAAAATGATAAAACCTTTTTGTTTGGTGTAATCCTAGAATATACATGAAGCAACTGAAACGTTTAGATTGCAGCAGCTCATGGAAAAAGAAGCCACTTTGCAGGTAAGGCACTTTAATGACACTCAGTAGACCACCGGGTTCGAATTCTATACTTTGACCGGTACATGTGGCTTTTATTGAGAGAGAGAGTGGGGTCAATGCTATTCTCAGAAATTTCTAAATTATTACCCATGAAAGTATACATTTATATCAATACTAGTTGAAAAAAGATTTCCTGTACCAACGGCAACATAATGATGTGAAAGAAATGCTAGAAAAACAGGTCAGAACGTAATACAATCTTGGTTTCATTATCTTAGCTTAGTCTGATTGAGAAGCTACAGAAACAAAAGTACTTTATTTTACAAAAAGGTCTCTTTCATAAGCCCGATACGAAAGCGGTCGTCTAAAACACACATGGGTTTTGCAGAAATCAAGTCACTTTGTTGACTTTAAAGACATGTGCCTTGCATATGAAGAAACGTTACGTCACGAAGATCAAGTGATCATGACAGACACGAGCACTAATCTTGTGTGGATGGAAACATTTATCACAACACTTGACCATCTTGATCTGTATACTCACAGGTATCACTTAGTGTCACTACTAAGGAAAATATTGGCCAATCACGTCGCGGAATTTGCAACCATAGAACGATCAAATTTGCTCCTAACCGTGATTTCAACTCGTTACCCTGTAAAAGGTTTAAGCGTAGCGGGAACCGTTGTTAACCTGGGCCTATTATTGTTTTTCTAGATGCCAACAACTTCATTTTCAGTTGACTAACTGTTTAGTCAACATGCGAGAAAAGCAGCAAAACTCTCGTAAACACTAGAGCAAAAGCCATCTAGCTGAAACAATCATGTAGGCAAGTTGCTCTATATAAACATACGTAGTTTGTTCCACAAATTTAGTTATAACATACTTTTCCAAGACCCAGTTGCTACTTTTACAAATCTTAGTTTATTCCATAGATTGAAAAGTGTTATCAGTTCTTGGGTGTTATAGTTGTCTGTTTACAAGAATAATTGTCGTTTTTCCAACGATACGTAATAAAAGTAGTTTATACGTGCACGCGTGGTTGGTTGAACATTAAGTCCTCATTTCTTGACTTCGCTAAAACACTGATCCCGTTTTCCGCGTTCATTTACAGAAAAAAAGGCAAGTTAAAACTGCGGAAAAATTTCCTGAAGAACGACGTATTTATCCTGAAAAATCTATTTTTAATGTCTACTTTTACATAAAGCAATCGCAGTGAACTGATTAATATTCTGTATAAGATTGGTTTCACAGTTTCAAACGAATTTCACTGTACTGTCATTTTGAACATCAAAATGATAGATCAACACGCTCCACTTAGTTGTCTTTTGTTCAGTTCTTCTGGATTCCTGTATGCTTCTTGTGACGTAGTCATGAAAGAATTGTATTCAGATTTAAGTTTTGGTGAATCAAGTTCAGGTTGATGTCCAGGATAGGCTGTTGGTTCTCGACCTTGATTAAACGAAGCGCAATAAACACTTATGAACTCAGAGACTACAATTAAATACTCTTACTATTGTACAAACAAACAAACGAACAAACAGACAAATCAATTGCAGGGAACAGAATTAATAAACGTAACTCTTCATTACACCAATAAGGCACTTCTTACTATCTTTCTTGCAAGGTAGTGTTTTACGTACGACATCAGGTTATTTTGTAATTCATTCTCTTATTCAAGTAGTACCTTTGATGCTTCGTAATGATGCAGGAGTCTTTGTTGGCTTTCTAGGCCCATGACTAACTGAGTAGGATGTTTCAAAGTAATGTGCGTACTATAACAGTGAGTATTAATTGAATTAGTTGCGACTTCAAACCATATACCACTTGTCTAAAAATTAGTGGATGAAATATAGCAAAATTGAGAAATACGAGAATATAAAAACATGATTTAAGAAACTCACTGAAGATGGTATTGGTTGCAGTTGAAACATTCTGTGGATGTCAAATCTTTGTTCATTCCAGTTTCCAATTAAAGTATCATTTGAATACGCCGTTTCGTTGGTGGTGCATCTCCATCCAAACTGCGCGAATTTATCGCGATCTGTATGATCCCACACTTCACCGTGGCCCGTTGCTTTTAATTCGCTAAGGAAGGATAGTTCTTTAGCCATAGATTATTTTGTAATAACTTGCTTTATAAAATATTAAATCTTTGATACTAAAAGGTAGGCACTAAATCTTTCAATTGAGACTTCATAAACTTTTTATTTCTGATCAGCAACTTATAGTATTTACATTATCGTTTGTTGTTGTCTCAAGTTACCAGGCAACAAAAAGTCGGAATTGCTCGTCCTCGGCCGCCATTTGATGGGGGGTAGCCATGGCAACCAGACGCTGTTGTATGAGAAATAAAGAATTTTGCCAAGATGCGTTGAAAATGTTGATGGTTTGTGTGATAGAAAAACTTTTGTGAGAGAAAATGACGTCCACTAACACAATAACAAAGACTCAACAGCAGCCTACGCGTAATTATGACTTTTTGTACGGTAAGTTAGCAGATGAACTTGGTGCAAAAAGATGATACATAAAGACGTGCTCAAGTGAAGGGAAGGCCAACTCCAACAGTCTAAAATGCTTGTATACTGTCGATTTCTATGTTGTACATATGATATACGTGTTATCTCATGCAATTTGAAGCCAAAAATTTCAAGCAATTATTACAGAAAACAGTGCCAGATAATGGTGAAACTCAATGGCAAGTTGCATTCTCAATTTTGAGAGTGTGAGACAGCCAGAAGCCCAAAGTGAAAGTTACTGTGAGCACAGAGCATACAAAGGCCCAACCTTGCATCGACTTATACGTACCCTTGGCTAAGCCAGTGCACACAACAGAGGTCGTCAGTGGCGTGCTGGCAGGGGGGCCGTGGGGGCATGCCCCCCCCCAGCTGTCAATCTCTGGGAGGTGCAGAAATGAATATGGGGCACCTAATTTTGAGTTTGGGTGGGAAAAACGTATTTGAAAAAATACAGTTATTTCTGCCAAGAAAAGATGTGCTTGTAACTATTTTGTCCAACCGCACGGCACTTGCTACCGCACACGAACTCGTTTATTTCAAACCATGTTCAGTGATCACACGCACACACTGTCAGAATTAACGAAGGCCCTTATATGGAAATGTTTTAAAATGCTAGAAATTGACAGTTGCTATTGAATATCGATTCTATTATTTGGACTTTCGAGTAACATTAATTCATTAAAGACATTAGAGACATTGTAGAGGAATAGAGTCACTCAATGAGTGACTTTATTCCTCTACAAAATTAATATAAAGTAAAGATTTAAGGTAAAGCCGATACCGTACTGATCTAACGAAGTTAAAATTTCGACACGTTATAATGCCATCTCCTGACCATCAGATTTCTGTCAACTCTTCCCCCAAAGCCCAGGAAATGGCATTTCAGAGCTTCTATATTTAAAAGTTTTCCGGGGGAGCATGCCCCCGGTCCCTCCTAGCGCAGCTCGCGCCTGCGGCGCTCGCCTCGGGCCCTCGGCCCTCGTTTCCCAAGTTTTGTATTACAGGGGCGCATTTTCATTGATAAGCCATTGATCTCCCCCAGAAAATTTGTTCCCAGCACGCCACTGATGCTATAGCCTTTTCTCAGGGATTTGCTTTAGTGTACACAAGAACATAAGATCGTTCTCGGGATCTTTTCCTTCTATCAACATAAGTCATAGTTGTGCCACGAAATAAAACAGACTTCGATTCTTTTAACTTTTTATTTAAATCACCATTCAACTAAATACTTCTAATGACATTACTGAATGTTGCAGCTGATTGCCTATTTTTTTTCTGGTCCAAAGACACGTGGTCGGATTTTCATCAATGTGGATTTCAGTGAATAATAATTACCTTTCCAAGCTTCCATGGGCAAACGAGTCGTGTTGACCGCGATGATACTGACCGTTGAGATTTGACAAATGCATGGCATGCATCGTACCACCAACCACCTTTGTAAATTTGAGCACAGCTATTTCCATACGCGTCATTGTCCGAAGCTTTGGTAGAAAAGGGAAAACCATTATGGTAACTGAATGAATACCCTGCATTGCCTGGAAAAGAATTAACAAGCATACTTTTTCATTGTTAAAAAGTCATATGTAAACAAAACGAACGAACAAGGAAACTACCAATCTATTAAACAATCAAACAAGCCAAGAAACAAAATGACAAATTGACAAATCAACTCATGAACTACTTGAATATTAACTTTTTAGGTAACTAACCAGTTAACTAACTAAATCATTAGCCTAACAACTTGCTATCTAATTGACTAAAGAATAATACTACTAAATATACATTTTACAGAAGTAAATAGACGAAATGTGATAGCGTTTTCATACCAGAGTAGGTTCCAAGGCTTAACTGATACTTTTGTGCTTCACTTGTCACAGCAAAAAGATCATATTCTGCAAATCTCTTGTTTCCATATGTATCTTCCAAATCGATACGAAGTTTGTTTTGGACATGAGCTGTCATGCAGTCTGTGAATTTTGTCCAATCCCAGCCAGAATTCTCCTTTGAAATATCCAAAACCGTTTTTGTAATCTTGCCATCCTCTGAAGAAGTGAACACTTCCATCAAGACGACGTTGAAACACAGTCCAGCCTCCCCCGGTCATATCACAAAGCACTTTAAAACTTCTTTTTCCATCAGGGTCAATTTCATAAACTCCATTTTCTCTTTGTCCGTTCTGGTATAGTTCTGCGCAGTTGTTTCCTTTTGAAAATATCGAAGAAAGGAGATAAAACGATTTAGAAATTGTTCCCGTACAGAAAGACCGACAAACGATCAAACAAACCAGTGCAAATGGAAGCACACAAATAAAGGATCAAGCAATCAAACAAATAACTATAGAAACAAACTGGCATACAAACGAATAGCAATCAGCAAAGAGAAAAACAACTAAATTAATACACAAACTCATAAACAAGTGAACGAGTAAATTGACAAACCAACCCAACCATACAGCAAACAAGCAATCAAGCAAACAAAAAAGTGGGCAAGAAAGGAGACAATTAAGCAAAAAAGCAAGGAAAACACAACCAAAAAGCAAGTGAACAAACAGATGTGTACATACATATATAGATCATTGACATGACATCTCAATGACATACATACATACATAACACTTCATTTATCCACGCTAGCCCCTTCAACAGTAGTTCCAAAGTAGTAGCAAAGACACAAGCAGAGAAGGCAAAAAAACAGGGGTGAAAACATTTTTTCAGTGGCGTCGGTCTTAGCCAACCTGTTTTTGTTTTATTCAAAAGCGCATAGATGCTTTTGATAATTTTTTGATTTGCATTTGCTTGTTCTTGGAAACCTTTTTTTGCTTCTTTCACGTTATTAATTTCTTTTTTTACATCTTCAAGTTGTTCTTTGGTGGAGAAAATGGCAGCTAAGATGTAGGGTTTTATTTCGCAAGTTTGTGAGAGCGATCTTTTCGTTTGCAAACTACTCCTCGTTTTTTGGTTTGGAATGCATAGGACACTATAAAATCGAGTAAACAAAGCTTGGTTCACGGGTCCACTATACTACCTATTGCACGATATCGTTCGATGACGTCCGAGAATCGCGTTCTCGACTTCTCGTGGACTTGAAAAGCTCTAATACATTCAAGCTTTGGCTGATAATTTAAGCCTTGGTCTAACGAGTAAGAGAGGTGACAAGATACCAATGAAATGTATTCTAACGACATTTCAAGAGATGAGCAAAGTAAACGTGTAGACGAGTATTTTCAATATGTTTCAACTTTTAGTACAAATCTTGATATTCCTCGGCTAAAACAATAAGCAAAGCAAAGTTTTGTGACAACCAGTTCTTGCACGCTTTTGCTCTCGCTTGATTCGTTCAAGACTTATATACATTCTGTTTTTCAAACAAGCTACAGAACAGCGAAAAAGTAACTATAATTGAATACATTGCTTTAGTGAAGTATGGCAAATAGAAAATCGTATGCATAGTGAAAAATCTAAATCTTACCTTCCTATACTGAAAGCAAAAACAGACCGAAGATCATCGCTGCTGAATCGAACTTGCTCCTCATCACGTCAAATTTTACCATTGAATGACTGTTTCTTGATGACTGACGGCCTTTTCATTGTAAATATCACGCCACAAACAGAACGAAATACTTCGGCAGAAAAATTCATGTATTTTCTTGTAAAATGCGATTCCGTATTATTGGTAGCACAACATGGCCTCAATTGCTCTGAAACTTAGTCTAATTGAAATTGTAAGTGGATGAACATTGTTGGACTTAATTAGGTCATATGCTTTTAGCTCTGGAATGAGCGATTGGAATGACAAATATGGGGGTCCGTTTGCACAGGCGCTTTTTACTTCGATTTTTCTCCTCTTAGCGCATGTGATCGAGCAGGTTGACTGGCGAGTGCATTAGCAAAATTGTTGGACCAAGTATATTCACCAGTTATTCACTCTATCACATCGTTCAACACGAGAGAAATTGCATCGAAGGTTGGCTTCTTAAATGGGCCTTTAAGATTCCAGATAATCCGTCGGTTTGGGCATATGCAAAATGGAGTCCCTTTGTCAAAACGGTTTAACTTACAAACATAGATCGTGTTTGAACAAGTCTATTTTATTTTTGAAGTCGAAGAAATTTCGAGATCAAGTTATCTCTAAAGTGTATTGTTTGATTATCAGAATGCAAAGAATACCTTTAGAAAAATAACCGCAGGCAAAAAAAGCCCTGAAAAATGACGCCCTGTGTAGAAAGAATGTAACAACAATTCGAACTAAAAGTCAACAAAACTTCAATTTCACCAACGAATAAGTATGTATTAGTCAGTGTTACTTTCACTGGTTATAAAACATCAAGTTTAAAACAGTTTTAGTTATTGCAAATCAAAGTTTGGCAGATATAGCTTCGGAGCATGTTTTGGCGTTAAAAAAATTTGCCAAACGAAAGTGCTAACATAGACCTCCCGTACTTTGCTACGCAATAAACGATGTCTAGCTCTTATTCAATAACCTCTAGAATCTATTTGTTAATCGTGAGGTCAGAGTTATTTTTGTATACCATTTTAGTTTGATTTATGAAATCAGCGTTCCAGTCTTTTTTGAGTTCATTGCCTGGTCATAACATTTTACTTTTTATGCTTTTGCAAACACATAAATTGTGTGTGGATGACCATGAGATCCTTTCATTTCGAAAGCAGAATAAATTTCGACACCAAGCAATGTAGAAACGTTTTTTGTTGATTATTAGAAAGTAAACAAAAATGAAGCTTTGCAAGTGCGAGTATGAGGAGTGGAAATGAGATTGGGGTAAAAATTATAGATACAAAACCTGTCTTGGTATTTTTTTTCTTGGTACAAATTTTTTTTTTGTATGTTTTTGACTCCATATGTACGCTTAGCGAACAATTTTTGCGATAAAAGAAATGTAAACAAGTTTTTTATTAATAATTTTCACCCCCAAACTCATTCCCAAACTTCACGGACCAACGTGTCGAATTATGGTCGAATTGGTTAGCGCGAAAACACGAATAACAACGCTCGAAAACGTTACTGTGTGCACGTAGTATTCCACTTGTGAAGAATGCTAAGTATTCTTTAAAATACTGATGAGCTTAAGAAACGCTTCACTGGTTGCTACAACGAATATATCGAGAGACCTCTTCAATCATTTCGGACTTTGTAATCTTAGGGATGTCTTCTGTTTTCTATTTTACCCATGTTGTGTACAGCAATAGACATTACGGTCTGGTGCTTACTTTAATTTCTTTCACTCTTATACTACGTGATCTGGATTATCTAAGAACATTTTGTACGGAATATTGGATTTTACTAGTTATAACTAAGATTGCTATTACAACGAAACTTGTGCATTCAAGAAGAAATCTTACGGTCAAAAAACGTTTATTTTTTGTTCGGTCCGAAGAGACGTGGTCGGATTTTCATCGATGTTGATTTCAGTGAATATTTATACCCTTTCCAAGCATGCCAGTTAATTCCATCAGCGTATGAACTGTGTGCACCGTGGTGATACTGACCGTTGAGATTCGATCCATGGCATGCAGTGTACCACCAAGCACCTTTGTGATTTTGAGCACAGTTGCCGTTATATGCATCATTGTCCGAATCTTTGGTAGAAAAAGGGAAACCTTTATGGCCACCGAACGAATCACCTGCATCGCCTGAAAAACGAATCATAAAAAAACAAACAGACAAACAAGTAATTGAAGAACCAAAGATGCAATCTATCAAACGACAAAACAAACCAACAAACAGACTAACAAACTAACAAGTTAGCATATTACCTGATCAACTCATTTGCTAAATAACTAACGAATTAGCCAAAACGCACCCTTGCAGGAAATATATACCAGAGATTGCAATGAAAACTTATAATCTCATACATTCCAAATCTCTACCACACATTTTCTCACGAACCAAAAGGCATGAAAGTTCGTTTATTCCTAGAACTCAATGGCTTTTATGATCCTTTGCTATTGTATATATATTTTAATGAACATGCATGTAATAAGTAATTTTAAATTAGCTTGTATTGAACTTTCCTATAGTCTAGTTTTACACACATATAGTAGTCAACTTTGTAAACCCATTGTATTTTTATACCTAGGATGGATCAATAAATTATTATTAGCATTATTATTATAACAACCGGATAACGAACTCAATAACTAGCCATACATTTTAACAGAAATCGATGTACAAAAAATGGTAGCGTGTTCTTACCCGAATAAGTGCCAAGGCTTAACTGATATTTTTGTGCTTCACTTGTCACAGCAAAAAGATCATATTCCGCAAATCTCTTGTTTCCAGATGTATCTTCCAAATCAAAACGAAGTTTATTTTGGACATGAGCTGTCAGTCTGTGGATTTTATCCAATCCCAGCCAGAATTCTCCTTTCAAATCACCAAAACCGTTTTTGTAATCTTGCCATCCTCTGTAGAAGTCAACACTTCCATCAAGACGACGTTGAAACACAGTCCAGCCTCCCCCTGCCTCGATCATATCGCAAAACACTTTAAAACATCCGTTTCCATCAGGGTCAACTTCATAAATTCCATTTTCTCTTATTCCATTGTGGTATAGCTCTGCACAGCTTTTTCCTTTTAAGAATATCAATAGAAAGAGATAAACTGAACAAGGAATGCGTTGGAAACGGACAGGCGGACAAACGAACAAACAAACCAGCCAAAAAGGAAACTAGCAAATAATGAAACAAACAAACTAGCAAAGAAACAAGCTAACAATCAATAAACATATGAGTCAGTTAGCGAAACAAATGATCAGTTAGCGAAAAAGCAAGCAAACAAACATCTGAACAAACAAACAAACAGGAGTGCAACAATGTTCCAGTGATTTGAATTTTACCTGTTTTTGGCTTGTTTAAAAGGCCCATAAATATTGTTGAGAATGTTTTCATTTGCAGTTACTTGTTCTTGCAAATCTTTTATTTCTTTTTTCATGTCATTAATTTCTGTTTTGACATCACAAGTTTCTGAGACTGATCTTTTCGTGAGCAAAGTACTTTTTGTCTCTTGGTTTTGGAAGCAAAGGACACTATAAAATCAAGTAAATAGACCAGCACCTTTTGAGTTATGTGGTTTTATGGACTTTAATAGTTTTAATATACATTTAGCTGCTACTTATAAGCCTCGGCAAGGAGGACAGAATGATTCAAGTTATCGATAAACAAAGTGAAGGTTTGATTTAATGTCTAATGATCGAATAGGCGTGTTTTATCACTTATAAAACACACGAGGCGAAGGGTGGTAGTTTGAACGTGATAAGACGCGAGCTACGAGTTTAGTCAGTATCATGCTGCAGTCGCTCAAGTAGATTTCATACAAGTTTTTTACAACATATTCAATTCTTACATTTGCTTTCACGCACTTTCGATGCCAGTGAAGACACATACACTATAGCTCGATGACACATCGTTACTGTATTTGTACTGTTTAATTAAAAGAGGAAGAAAATTTGCGTTCATGCGCAAATATTTTAATTTTTTGTGTAAATAGGAAGAGGATTCTGAACTACTTTAAATTGATAAGTTGTATTTGTACTCTTTAACAGAGGAAGAGAGTTCGCGTTCATGCGTATATGAGTGGTTTATGAACTAGTACTAGCTTGTCTTTAGTGGAGAAAGTTAATTTTCAACTAAATTAAAGTTTTTAGTAAAAGAAGGAAGACTTTTAGATACAATACTTAGAAAAATTTTCTGAAGCCACGGCCTGCCTTTCATGATGAAGGCCCGGGTTAGCGGACCGAAAGCTTTGCCGTAATAAATATTCGCAGGTGTACCCTCAAATTAAAATTCATATTAGTTTGTTCTTTTCGCCATGCAAACTACAAGAATGCATGATATTGACTTGTCTACATGGGATAAAATCACCATTTGTATACAGGAAGATTTTGTCAACTCAAGAAAAGAAGTTTTTGATAGAAATAGTTTTTAAGTCAATACAATTTAGAAGTTCAGTCCACTAAAGCCCCGTTTGCACTGCACCGGACTGCTATGGGAGCGCGTCCAATTTTGCTGCTATCGATGCTCTGTAAAGATTTTTAATAGTAATAAAACAAAGAAATGTACAAGATCTTTCAGCCTAGTTAACATTTGTTGGTGGTTATTGTTCCTTAACAGCAAACGAAGATGTCGTGACGAGTGAATCTGATGTAGTGTAAACGGGGCTAAAGTCTTGAAAGCATATCTCCAGTGACTGTGTCTCATTCTGCCTAAGGGTAAGGGTGCCCCTCTCACCAAATATTTTACCCTCCTAGGCTGATGCTTCGGAAAAACTTCGCCAGTCAGGCCTCTCTCCTAACCACCCACACTCAGTGATGGTGACACTGCGTCGCGATTGCCCCCTAGTTGCGCCCCCACCTCCCGTGGTTGTACCCCGATGGAGACTGATTAGACAAAAGAAACGCAAGATGCCCCACGATTCCATTTTCACTCTTGTTGTGCCTCCTAAAGAACCGCAGTTCCTAGAAGTGACGTCACCGTTCATTGGATATCGTGTCAGTGCCATACCGGTCGCTAGAGTCAAGTAAGTATTAAGAAACAGAAGGCTTTGGTCGGACTGCTTGAGAGGTTAACGTCTGCTAACTCATTCTGTCGAATGCGTACGTCCCACAACAATACGACGTTACATTACTACTTTGCTTATCATGGTGTGGCTATCTCTTGGAGAGACTTACAAAACATTCATCCACCCGAGTACTTCCCACAACAACATGACGTTACATTACTACTTTGCTCGTCATGGTGTGGCTACCACTTGAAGAGAGACTTACCAAACATTCATCCACACGAGTACTTCCCACAACAAAAGGACGTTACATTACTACTTTGCTTGTCATGGTGTGGCTATCAGTAATTGGAGAGACTTACGAAACATTTAGTTGCCCGATTGGCTTATCGTATTAGTTTTTTGCTAGAGACATGACTGCGCCAACGTTTAATATTCCAATTTAACTCTGTTTTTCTTTTTAGAACTCCGGCGTTCATGAAATACTATCCTGACAAGGACAACTTGGCCGAGATCTCAGAGGAAGAAGGCAAAAGACAGGAGGATGTTTTGAAGAAAGAAGAACTGATGGAACAAGTCACTGAAAAGAAAGTGAACGAAGTTGTAGAGTCACTTGGCAGCCAAGAGGAAGCTACAAACAATGCAAACGCTGTAAGTAATACTGGCTTTGCATTTCATCGTTAACCAAGGCATAGTTTGTACCTAATCTTACGCTACAAATGTGTTCTTTGTATTTGCTTTTCTCAGCTGAACAAGCGAGGCAGTATAGCTCGAAGCGACAAGTCAGATGGATCTAAACTTTCAAAGGACAAGTCGGTAAAGTCAGAAAAGCTTACACCAACGAATCAAGACGGTAAACAAAATAAGGTGAAGAAGACGAGCAAAGAGCCGTTTGGTGAAAAAAAGAGCGATTCGGCTTCTTCATTAGCGAAAACTGCCGGACGGAGAATGTCGAAAGCTGATGCCAGAGGTACATATATACAGCTAAATCAATTAAGGTTGTCCTCTGAAGGTCAAAACTTAAAACTCTAAAACTTTTCGACCTTTACGACCGGAAAGCTTCATGGGGGATTTAGTTTGCGTTTTTTTTTTGCATGGTTAAACTGTTCTGCATCAACATTAGTTAAATTGAACTGCCTGAGGGAAATTTGACATTTTAGCGATTAACAATTAATGCAAAAAAAACGCAAATAAAATCCCCCATGATGCTTTCCGGTCATAAAGGTCGAAGTTTTACAGTTTTAAGTTTTGACCTTCAGAGGACAACTTTAATTGATTTAGCTGTATACAGCTATATAAAGCTCAGAGGACAGAACTGTGAACTCAATTGGTTACCTCTTCCAGTAGTGTTAATACGTTTTCCATTGGCTCTTCAAAGCACTCGGGCAATGGACCTTCTTCGCGGCAAATCTTGTTCTCAATTTGTATTCTCGTCTCGTCGCTTACGCCCAAAGAATTGCTCGCTTGCATGGAGAAATACCTGCGTGAATACGATCAAAATGCCCTTTGTAAGCTTGAACTATAATACAATCAGATTGTTATACAAATGATAATCTTTTGTAACTGGACAGTTTTTGAACCATCGATGCGCAACGACAAAAGGCACGTACGCATGGAGCATTAACATGAAATTTCAAACATGCGAAATAAAGGAGCAAAAATGCTAGTGTAGAACTTACTTATCATATAAGACCATAGCATCCTCTAAAGCCTCATCCGCATTGTATTCTTTCTTGTCTAACTTCGCCTGAAGTTCTTGACAAAAACTATCAACAGCAAACCAGAATGCCAGAAGATAACTCTTCTCTTCTTGTTCCATAAACTACACAAAAACATCAGCACATCAGTTTGATCAGTTCTAAACTGTTCATCCTAGATATCCAGTAGGAGTCATCTCTTATTTATCTACTGTTGGTACAGAAGGAAACCTAAAATAAACTAAGCATATTTATACTAGATAATTCTATGAATTCTAAGCTGGTTTTGTTCCAGAGATTCAGGAAGAGTCATTTCTTATTGATCCAGAGTTACCACAGGAGGGGACATAACTAAACTAACTACATCTATAGTGTCCAGATAGTTCAATCAGTTCTAAACTGTTCTTCCTGGAGATCCAGTAAGAGTCATTTCATAGTGATCAGGAATTATTAAGGAAACCAAGGGTCAAAGCAAATCACCATACCTCCATAAAATAAAACATAGCATTGTCATTATACATGATGTCTGCTAAGAAAACTTTGCCGCTTGTTAAAATATCCATGATATGCTTCTGGTAGTATGAACTTCGCAGGAAATCATCAAAATATCTGAAAACAAACAAAAGTTTTTTGTTCACTCCTAAATCCATTTATGTGTTGCAAAATGTATCAATTGTACCTGTTTTGTAACATGGTAAATGCAAACTTCTGAGCAACATTGAAACAGTCTGGGCCAATGACACCATTCTCACTGCAAATATTGCCTGAAAAAAAGATTTAAAGTTTAAAGCAATGAGCAAAAATGCCTGTTGTTGAATATTAAGCCAGAAAAACACTGTATGGAAACACTGAATCACCGAGGAGTGGTTTAACATATATTTTCTTACTTTCAACCTGTCTTCTTAGATTTTCATCAACTCCCAATGGTTGTGAGGCATCCAGTGAGATGTAGTGACGATAAATACTTAATGCATCATCCATCATTACTAAAAAAATTAGAATGCAATGTTTAGATCAAGACTTACCATTAATTGACATATCATTGCTTATGACAACTGTACCCAACATTCAAAGCAATTTACTTTTTGACATTTGTGGCTGTTCTTTCACACGACCACTTTCCTGCCTCATTGACTTGTCTTGTAGTTTAAACATTTCTGCTTCACTTATATGTAATTGTCTATCAATATTTCCATCCATAGTCTGTCCAGCACAAGCCTCATTTTGATATGATGCACTGCACTGAGTCTTGTTGCTCACCACATTTGAAATATCCAAAGATTTTTTGTCACCATAACCCACTGAAGTGACTGAAACTGGATCACCATTACGACATGCACTCTGGCCAGAACTTATTTGTGAAGTGAACATTGTTGAACTGCCAACACATTCACCATGGCTTGGTAATCTTTCATTCAAAGATGCAGATACAACAGTGCTATACCTGGTGTTCATATTCTCATTGTTTGAATCACATGATAAATCATTTTCCAAATTTTGATTACAAGAAGTTAGTTTCCTCAAAGCTTCTGCAGAATTTTCATCAACAATACAATCAGCTACTGTCAACCCAGAAGAGACGACTCTTTCACTATCGGTATATCCCATTCTCAAACCTGAATCTTGTGAGCCTAAACCAGGATGACAATTGCCACTTGCAAATGACAAATCTTTGCTTGAAGAATTTTGTTTACTTCGATATTGAGAATTTCTATCCATTTCAGAAACATTTCTAGAAAATTCATGTTTAAAATCTCCCATAGAATCACTTGGATATTCTTTACTTGGTTTCATCTTCAATATTGATTTATGAAGAACTGAGTTTTTGTCTTGAGACGACAGTCGAAAACTCTCCGCCGCCAGCCAAAAATTAAGTACATTCTGAGCTCCCTGTTTCTGCAAGAATTCTAGAAATAGTGGCAATATTGAGTCATCGACTAACACTTCAGGAAGCGATTTTGAGAGCCGTGACCGACGAGGAAAGTTGGCCAAACACTAAAAAAAGAGAAGTGAGAAGAAGAAATAAAACTCCTGCTCTAACTGCAGGGCAATTGAGAGTTTATTTACAATATTGTTGCCCACTGCAACAAAAAATCTAGCAACAAGTTTCTAATACCTTTGCAGTAGAGTTTGGAGGCCGTTGACACGTTTCAAAAAGATTTTTCCTTGGCAAATCTGCAAATAATGACAACTAGCATGAAACAGTAGCATTTGCAGAGAATATGTTATGTATAGAAACTGTTATGTACACCAAATAATCCTTTCCAGTGGTCTTTAATAAAGACTTTCAAAATCCCATACCTGGAGTTCTTCGGACACCATTTATACTTTGTCTCAAATAAACTTCTTGCTTTTTTAGTTTCTGATGTGTCGTGCTACCTTCATCATCGTGCTTATCGACTTTCAACTGTTTTCCTGCCAAAACAATAACATAATCAGAGCGAACTTAAAAAAAGAGAGGAACAACTGCAAGCACATAGTCGCTTGTTTGTCAATGAAGATAAAAATGGAATAAGTAGGCATTGCTGATGGATAAAAGCTGGGATAAATAGTCCAATTTGAGAGACTAATGCTCATGAGCAAATAAAATTTCGTCCATTCATTGTATTAGATTTGACAAAATTAAATGAGGTTATATTATAACCAAAGTTAATAGATCGATAACCATGCGTGATGCGGAAGTTAGGTGTCACGATCTG